>JACEEZ010007847.1:535000-552500 GCA_016584305.1 Chionoecetes opilio | reverse complement strand
TTAAAGGATCGTAGAATCCGTGGGGACTTGATAGAAACCTTTAAGATCCTAAAAGGATTTGATGTCATTAATCAAGAGAACCTATTCGAGCTTTCAACTCAAGTGACAACAAGAAATAATGGTTTAAAACTAAACGGTCAACGTTGCATCACTGATCTCCGTAAAAATTATTTCAATGTTAGAGTCGTTGATCGATGGAACAAGTTACCAGCAAATGTTGTCGGAGCCAGCACAATAACTACATTCAAAAACAGGCTTGACGCGCACTGTAAAGTAAATGGGTATTGATAGTGCGAATTCGTATCTAGTCCCCCGTATCGATTAGTTGTAGTGGTAGTGGTAGTTGTAGTTAGTATTTTTCATAACCTATCATTCTGCACTATGAAACTTCCATGTTCCTATCTTCTTTAGGGACATGGTATCATAAGAAGAGGAGGAGGAGGAGGAGGGGAGAAAAAGGTGTTAGGGGGGGTGGCTATCTTTATATATGGTAATTAGAGAGAGAGAGAGAGAGAGAGGAGAAGAGAGAGAGAGAGAGAGAGAGAGAGAGAGAGAGAGAGAGAGAGAGAGAGAGAGAGATTGAATAACTCCTTCATATGAATTTCTCTCTCTCTCCTCTCTCTCTCTCTCTTCTCTCTCTCTCTCTCTCTCTCTCTCTCTCTCTCTCTCTCTCTCTCTCTCTCTCGCTCTCTCTCTCTCTCCTTTACTTTCATCCTTTCTTTTCCCTACGGAATATTTCGGACGGGACAGAATTTAGGAGAAGACAGGTAGCGAGAGAGAGAGAGAGAGAGAGAGAGAGAGAGAGAGAGAGAGAGAGAGAGAGAGAGAGAGAGAGAGAGAGTGGGGCAGATTAGAGATCAAATCAGTTTGTAACACAATTTCGAGCTCTTTTTTATTCTCTCACTTTCTCTATCTCTCACACACACACACACACACACACACACACACACACACACACACACACACACACACACACCACACACACACACACACACACAACAACAAAGCAATCACACACGTTTCTTCTGTTTACCGTCATATTCACCTATATCCCTACCTCCTTCTACCCTTATCACTTCATTATTCACATTACCACTTATTTGACACTTTTACCACTTCTCATCTTCTTCATTGCACGTTGAAGCTTGTTTATTCGTGTGTTTTTCTTCTTTTGTTTTCGTCTATTTTCTCTTCTTATTCGTCTTTTTCTTCTTTATTTGCATCTTTTTCTTGTTTTTCGTTTTTTTTTCTTTATTTTCATCTTTTTCTCACCTTTCTCTTATTCAACAATAATACAAATGTGATCGGAATTTTCTTATATGAGAAGAGAGATGTTCGAGATATTGTTTTAGTTCAATCCATCTTTTCTTCAAAACAAAAAAAAGAGGAGGAGGGGTAGTGGGGGTTTCGCTTTTAAGTCCTCGAAGGTAATTATCCTCCTCCTCCTCCTCCTCCTCCTCCTCCTCCTCCTCCTCCTCTCCTCCTCCTCCTCCTCCCCTCCTCCTCCTCCTTTTCTTCTTCTAGTCTTCCTCCTCTGGTATTCATCGCCCTGAAATCCTTCATCCCCCCCCCCTCTCTCTCTCCTCTCTCTCTTCTCTGCTCTCTCTCTCTCTCCATCTCTCTCTCTCATCCTCTCTCTCTCTCTCTCCTTTAACCCTCCCCTTCCTTTCTTTTCTCTCTATTCTCTTTATTTCTTTCTTTTCTTTCTCTTTCTCTCTTTAGCTATTCTGTCTCACCCCTCTGTTTTCTTTTCTCCTTTCCTTCCTTCCTCTCTTTCTTTCTTTCTGACTCTTATTTTTGTGTGATTGTGTGTTTCTCTCTCTCTCTCTTTCTCTCTCCTCTCTCTCTCTCTCTCTCTCTCCTCTCTCTCTCTCTCTCCTCTCTCACTCTCGTCTCTCTCTCTCTCTCTCTTTGCGTGCAGCGTCCCTGCATTCGGTCAAAGGTTCGAGTCCACCAAGTTCTGTCCTGGCGTGGTGGTGCTTTGTATTGTCAATAACCTTGCAGTTGGTACTTGCAAAGTGTCTAGATAGGATCAGTATCTTATCTTACTCTCTCTCTCTCTCTCATCTGTCTCTCCTCTCTCTCTCTCTCTCGTCTCTCTCTCTCTCTCTCTCTCTCTCTCTCTCTCTCTCTCTCTCTCTCGTGAGACTCGTGTCTCGTTGCCCTGCGAGACACGAGTCCTCTGTAACTATAATTATCCACGGCATAGACCACTGTATGTGGTCTGTTCACGCGACAATGTTTTGAATTGCGGGGCTGCACAGGGGCCTGGGGGGCGCCCGACAAAGAGATATAGGGGTTCTATGGACTATCATAGACGGGTTTATCATATATATGATTACTGTAATCTTCGTAAATGTTTGTTCTATAATATTATCAAATAAAAAGCAGTAAAACACGCTAAAGAAATGCCTTTACGAGACTGAAGAAATATGAAATGAACTTAATATTCACTTAACTCTTCGCCATTAAAACTTTGCGAGTCAACTTTTATCATGAAGGTATCAATGAAGCGCAATTTTTTAGCTTTCCATTGCTATTTTTCGTTATCTGATAAATTATTAAACCATGCTAAATTAACGTTAGATAAATAAATAAAATCATCATCGGATAATTTTCCCGAGTGATGATGTTATTTATTTACTTATATATTTCGTTTTCTGAAAAATAAATTAGTCCCGTGTATAAATTAGCGTTGACTAAATAAATAACCTCATCAATCGGGAAAATTACCCGATTGATGATTTTATTTATTTATTTAAACGGTAATTGATGCATGGTTCTAATTTATTTATCAGATAACGAATATAGCAAGGGAAAGCTAATAAAATTGCCTTCAAATTTGATCCCTTCTGAAAAAATTTTGACTCGCAAAGTTTTAAATGGCGAAGATTAAGTGAATATTAAGTTCATGCATATTTCTTCATGTCTGTAAGGGATTTCTTTGGTTTTACTGTTTTTTTTTTTGAAAATATTATAGAACAAACATTTACTACATTATAGTAATTATATCGTAAACCAGTCTTATGACCTATATATATAAATATTATTTTATAATATTATAAATCCGAGGGGCCCCTCCGCCTTCAGGCCCTTGTGCGAGGCCGATTTCCGTGCGCAGTCCATCTACAGGGTTTATGTCACGGCCATGCCTGTCACTAGGCTGGCCCCCTTCGGGCGTAATAAATTGTTTAAATAAAATAAAAATTTCTCTCTCTCACCAAAAAACCACAACCACACACACACACACCACACCACACACACACACACACCACACACAACACCACACACACAACACACACACACAGACACCACCCCCCAGACACACACCAACACCACACCACACACACACACCACACCCCCACCCCCAGACACACACACCACAACACACACACACACACACCACACACACACACCAACACCACTCAAAGTAAAATAAGAGGCGAAACTATTCTGCCTTTGGAAAAAAAATTTTCCCTAATTCTGTTTTCATTTTTTTTTGGGGACGGAAATCATAATGCAAATGAAGGTTGTTGCTATTGATTATTTTCCCTTTTGTGTGTGTGTGTTGTGGTGTGTGGGGTGTGTGTGTGTGTGTTGTGTGTGTTTTGGTGTGTGTCTGTGTGTGTGTGTGTGTGTTGTGTGTGTGTGTCTGTGTGTGTGTGTGTGTGTGGGTTTGTGTCTGTGTGTGTGTGTGTCTGTGTGTCTGTGGTGTGTGGGGTTTGTTTTGGTGTGGTGTGTGTGGGGGTGTGTGTGTTGTTGTGTGTGTGTGTGTGTGCCCTGGTGTGTCGTGTGTGGGGGTGTGTGTGTGTGTTGTGTGTGTGTGTGTGTGGGTGTGTGTGTTTTATTCATTCATGGTCTTGTCCACGCGAGCTGGCTCGCAATCGGTAGTTTCACCCTCTGGTGCGAGCTTGGAGCTCATTATTCCCCTTTGGGGAATGTTGGGGCCCTTCACACCAACCACCCTCCCCTTTCTCGGGGGAAAGGGGGCGTAACCGCCAGAAATTTTTTCGTGGAAAACCCCCGGGAGGCGTGGATTCGAACCGCCTACCTACAGAATGGGAGACCAGCCGCTATCACCCCACCCTCGGTGGGGTGTGTGTGGGTGGAAAGAGGGGAGAGGAGAGGGGAAGAGAAGAAGGAGGAGAGAGGAAGGGGAGAGAGAGAGAGAGAAGAGAGAGAAGAGAGAGAGGAGAGAGAGAGAGAGAAAAAGAAAACGATGAATGAGGAACAGGGAAAGACAAAAAGAAGGAAAGAAAAAAAAGAACAAAAAGGGAAAAAGAAGGAAGGAAGTATGAGAAAAAAAGGAAAAAAAATTGAAGAGGGGAGGGAGAAAAGAAAAGGGAAGGGGGGAGGGAGAAGAAAAAGGGAAAGGGGGGGGGGAGGGGGAGGAGGAGGAGGAAGAAGAGGAGGAGAAGGAGGAGGGGAGTTTAAAGGGGGTAGGGAAGACAAAAAAGAAAGGTTGAGGACGAGAAAAAAAAGGAAAATGAAACCCAAAAAAAAAAATTTCTCGATACACGAAAATATAAAGAAGAGAAGGAGGAGGAGGAAAAAAATGGGGGAGGAGGAAAGAAGAAGAAGAAGAAGAAAAGAAGAAGAAGAAGAAGAAAAAAAAAGAAAAGAAGAAAAAAGGGGGAGGGGGAGGAAAGAAAAAGAAGCTAATAAAAAAAGGAAAAGAGAATTAGAAAATGTTTAGCTAGAGAGGAAGAAAAGAAGAGAAGAAAAAGAAGGGAGGAGGGGAAGGAGGGAGGAGGATATAAAAAAGAATGAATTGCAAACAATTATTTTTTGAAGTAAGGGTGAAGGGAAATTATTAAGAGGAGGAAAGAGTAGGGGAAGGAAAGGAAGGAAAGGGGGGAAAAAAGGGAAGGGAAAGGAAGGAAGGGGAAGGAAGGAAGGAAAGGGGGGGAAGGAAGGGGAGGAGTAAAAGAGGGAAGGAAGGAAGGGGGGGGGAGGAAAGAAGGAAGGAAGGAAGAGGAGGGGGAAAAAGGCTGAAAAAAGGGAAAGGAAGGGGGGAAGAAAAGGGGAAAAAAGGGAAGGGAAGGGGGGGGAAAAAAAGGAGGGAAAGGAAAAAAAGGAAAAAAGGAAGGAAAGAGGGAAAAAAGGAAGAAGGAGGGAAGGGAGGGGGGGAAGGGAAAGAAAAGGAATGAAGGAGGGAAAGGGAAAAAGAGGAAGGGGGAAAAAAGGAAAGGAAGGGGAAAAAGGGGAAGGAAAAAGAAGGGAAAAAGAAGGAAGGAAGGGGAAAAATATAAAAGAAAGAGAAAAAAAAATCTACGTTGAATTAAGTAAGGGAAGGGGAAGGAAAGAGGAAAGGAAGGGGGGAGAAAAGGATGAAAAAGGAAGGAAGGACGGGGGGAAAAAGGATAAAGGGAAAGGGAAAGGAGGAAGGAGGGAGAAAGGAAAGGAAAAAAAGGAAAGGGAAAGGAAAGGCAGGAGGGAGAGAAGGATAAAAGAAAAAAGGAAAGGAAGGGGGGAAGAAGATGAAAAAGGAAGGAAGGACAAATTGAGAGAAGGAGAAAAAAGGAAGGAAAGGGCAGGAGGGGGGAAAATGTAAAAGAAGGAAGGAAAAGGGAATTTTTTTAAGATGTAATCTATGGGAGGGGAAAAGGGAGGGAAAGATATTACCTTTGGGAGGAACTTAGCATATAAAGATGGAGGAAGAGAGAGAGAGAGAGAGAGAGAGGAGAGAAGAGAGAGAGAGAGAGAGAGAGAGAGAACCCTAAAAACCTCCATACCCACCTCTCTCTTTTCTCTCTCCTCCCCCTCTCTCTCTCTCTCTCCTCCTCTCTTCCTCCTCTCTCTCTCTTTTCTCTCTCCTTCACACTATTGTTTGAACTCTGACTTTAAAAGGAAGGGGAGAAAAGGGAGGGGGGGGAGGAGGGGGGAGGGGGAGGAGGAGGAGGAGGGGAGAAAAAAGTGAAGGGGGAGAGAGGAGAGAGAGAGAGGAGAGAGAGAAGAGAGAGAGAGAGGAGAGAGAGGGGGGAGGGGGGGGGATAATAACAATATACAGGGGGAAAGTAGCTTTAGAATAAAGGAGGAGGGGGAAAGGGGGGGAAAAAGAGAAAAAAGGAAAGAGAAAAGGAAAGGGGGGGGAATAGATTTTCCCCTATCTAGACACTTTGCAAGTACCAATAAAAGGTTTTAGATTTAAAAACCCAAGGGGCCCCCCACGTCAGAAACGAACAGCGGACTCGAACCGTGCCGGTCCAAAGGGGGCCTGCCATGCGAGCCATTCTACCAACCTTGCCCCCCTGACGGTAAAGGGAAAAGGGGGAGGAGGAGGAGGAAGGGAAAGGGGAAAAGAGAAAGAAAAGAGAAAGANTTTTGGAGATTTTTAAAAGAGAACACTTGCCGGTGTTTTAGGTCCCCATGTGGAGAAAGTAATGATAAACAAGACCTTGACGTGATTTGAATAAACTGACTGTGCCATGGAGAGAGGGGAGAGAGAAAAGAGAGAGAAGAGAGGAGACGGAGAGAGAGGGAGAGGGGAGATGAGGAGAGAGGAAGAGAGAGGAGAGAGAGAAA
Source organism: Chionoecetes opilio (assembly GCA_016584305.1). Classification (NCBI taxonomy): domain Eukaryota; kingdom Metazoa; phylum Arthropoda; class Malacostraca; order Decapoda; family Majidae; genus Chionoecetes; species Chionoecetes opilio. The sequence continues at coordinate 545,975 of JACEEZ010007847.1, read as the reverse complement.
AAAAAGAGAGAGAGAGAGAGAGAGATTCAAACCAACGCACTAAGTAAATAGCTATAGACAAACAGAGCCAGTATCACACAGCCACGTAGATCACCCTGCACCAAGACCAAGAAATCGTTTAATGGTACGCAAACTACAATGGAAATTACGTTCTGGGTCTCAAGGGGTTAATCACAGAGCCAGAATCACACAGCCACGTAGATCATAAGAACATAAGAACATAAGAAAATAAGGAAACTACAAGAGGCCGTGAGATCTACACGTGGTAGTTCCTGGATGAAGGATGTAGATCGCCCTGTATGAAGACCTACCTGTAGAAGGGAGCGGGTGAGGCGCCTCGGTACCACAGCACGATGAGGGCCACGTCTGCCAGGCCTCGCGTTGACAGGTCACACGGGATCTTGACGGTCTCGTTGGCAAGCACCGTGAGCTGCGCCAACACTGCGAAACACAAGGATTCATTTGTTATGCGAGTTGTCTTTTAGATGGGGACAATATTGAGAGAACTTAACACAGGCATTTTTGAGTAAAAGTTGGCAAACAAACTTTTCTAGGGGTATTTCTTCCGCTGAATCCATTGCTGGTGTTTGCCAAGCTGTATCTCTAACGGTGTCATTGAAACGCCCATCTACTGCCGTGGGCGAGTTAGGCTTGGTGACACAAATTATTCGTCAAATTCATTCTCGTGTTTACGCGTTATTTTTGCTCTAAATACAGTAATTTATATATTAATAGATAGGAAATTTAGTCAGCTACGTCATGAGATGAGAAAAAAATGATGGATCTTTTAAAAAAATGTTTGCCAAATTTTTCTGTCGAATTACGTGTCAATTTTTCACATTTTCGAAGTTATACTCACATTTTTGGTAATTTCCTCTATTTTTTTCGAATTTCAGAATAGCCTGTGATCGAGGCAATGATCTAAGCTGCAAAATGAGACCAAGTAGAGTTCTATACGTCGCATACTAACTCCGCTACGACGGTCAGAAGGAAAACTTTGCTACGCGACTTTAAAAACTGCCCGTACAGAATGAGTGTGGCACATCGATACTTCCTTTATGCCCAACCAAAGACTACTCTATACTGGACTTGCTACTCATTTTGGGTTATTTCCAGTGGAGGCCAGTTTTGCGATTCCTGCCATTTTCGAACATCACTCCCTTTTCCCTTCCTATGGTTTATCAGTATATATGATATACCGTTATCTTCGTAAAAAGTTTGTTCTATAATATTATCAAATAAAAAAACGTAAAATGCAATAAAGAAATCCATTATGAGAGAGTTAAGAAAATATGCATGAACTTAATATTCACCTTGAAACTCATCGCCATTTAATATTTTGCGAGAAAACATTTTAGATGCTAGCGATAGAAAAAAAGCGGATTTTCATTATCTTTCCATTGCTATATTTCGTTTTGATAAATGAATCATAATCATGCATAAATTAGCGTTAGCTAAAAAAAAAACATCATTTTATCGGGATAATTACCCGATGGATGATGTTATTTATTTAGTTAACGCTAATTTATGCATGGTTCTAATTCATTTATCAGAAAATGAAATATAGCAATGGAAAGTTTAATTAAATTCCGCTTCTATTGATATGTTGCATGTAAAAAGTCTTCACGCAAAATAATCAAATTGCGATGAGTTTAAGTGAATATAAGTTCATGCATATTTCTTCAGTCTCATAATGGAATTTCTTTAGTGTATTTTACAGTTTTTTATTTGATACTCTTATAGAACAAACATTCACGAAGATAACAGTGTATCATTTATACTGATATGCCATAGTCTACTGTATTCCATGGAACACTTTTTTTTCTTGCCGATACGATTGATGATGTTATTTTTTAGTTAAACGCTAATTTAGGCCATGGTGGTAATTCATTTATCAGAAAAACGAAAATAATCAAAGAAAAGCTAATGCAAATCCGCTTTTTTTTTTATCGCTAGCATCTAAAATGTTTTCTCGCAAAATATTAATTGGCGAAGAGTTTAAGTATATATTGAGGTCATGCATATTTCTTCACTCTCTTTATAATGGCATTTCTTAGTGTATTTTAAATGTTTTTTATTTGATAAATTATGAAAAAACAGTTACGAAGATAACGGTAAAATCATATATACTGATAAACGGTTGGGAAAGGGGAAAAAGGGGTGATTTAAAATGGCAGGAATCTTGCAAAACTGGCCTCTCACGGTCATGGCGGGTTGGCGCGGGCACGTACAAGTCCAGTTAGGGGTAGTTTTTTGGCCCCCAAATTGAAATACTCTTTTTTCCACAGGGGCTTGGTGCAGTCTTCGGAAGTCGAGGTGTCAACACGCGAAAACCTGATGCAATTACAAATTTTTTATTTTAGGCACACTAAAAGATCATTTATTTGATATCAAACTTAAGGGAAATAGGTTTTGCTGTGTCACTACTGATTTGAATCTGTCTCACTTTGCCAACATTTAAGATATTGGGAAAAATTTTAACGTTCTTTTTTAGATTGCTTGTTACATGTCGTTATTGTTGCTGATAAAAATATTTGGGATTTTTAAAATTAATTTTGTGTTGATTGTTATTTTTCTGGTTTATAATATTTTGTTGAGAGAACAGAGGGTATCCTGAAAACTATACCTATTTGAATGTCGAAACTATCATAATAGAAGCTGTGTGTAGCCTGAAAAGAGATAGATGCATATCGTTTGAAAGTTGCATTTTATGTCAAGAATCTAAGCAAGACAAACTGCTAAAAGCCAAAGTGCACAAGGGTTACTTACAGTTAGGGAATCTGCACACAGTAGGTCAAAATTAAGAGATCCTAAAAACAGAGATGCCACCGAACGTGTTCTTGGTTTAGATGACAAAGATGAACACTATGTGGTGTGGCATCGGTCCTGTTATGCTTCATTTACAAGCAGGGCACACATGTCGAGACTTCAGTCTGTCCAGGAGCCAAGAGAATCAGCTTCTATTGCTTCTTTTGCTAGTCCAAGCAGGCCATCACCATTGCTTCGAAGCTCATCGGTGGCCATCAATTGGAAAGCTTGCATATTCTGCCAAGATATAAACTCGAAAGTTGAACTGTCATCAGTCACTACAATAAAGATGCGTGACAGATTTTGGAGATCTCAAAATTCACTACCATGGTGGTGGTAGTGTCCACTCAATGACTACGACTTTCGTCTCTGAAGAATCTCTCGTTTTAGAGGTTTTTCGAAAAAAATGCATATGGCATGGGGTGTGATATTTTCCTTCTGCAGCCATAAGGTCACTTACACCCGCAAGATCGACCGATAGACGTTGGTCAAATTTTGAGGCATCCAAAATCTTGTCACTCATCTTCATTGTAGTGACTGATGACAGTTCAACTTTCGAGTTTATATCTTGGCAGAATATGCAAGCTTTCCAATTGATGGCCACCGATGAGCTTCGAAGCAATGGTGATGGCCTGCTTGGACTAGCAAACTAAACAATAGAAGCTGATTCTCTTGGCTCCTGGACAGACTGAAGTCTCGACATGTGTGCCCTGTGTCTTTTATGTGTGCCTAAACAACCAAATCATTTGTAATTGCATCAGGTTTTCGCTGTGTTGACACCTCGACTTCCCGAGAGACAATGCACCAAGCCTCCTGTGGAAAGAGTATTTCAAGGTTGGGCATAAAGGAAGTATCGATGTGCCTCACTCACTCATTAATTCTGTGCGGGAAAGTTTTTTAAAGTGGGGGTTAGCAAAGTTTCTTCTGACCGTCGTAGCGGAGTTAGTATGCGACGTATAAAACTCTACTTGGTCTCATTTTGCAGCCTTAGATCATTTCCTCGATCACGGGTTTTCTTCTGAAATTCGAAAAAAGTAGAGGATATTACCAAAAATGTGAGTATAACTTCGGAAATATGTGAAAAAATTGACACATTACTCGACAAAAAGATTTGGCAAACATTTTTTTAAAAGATCCATCATTTTTTCTCATCTCATGACGTAGCTGACTAAATTTCCTATCTATTAATATATAAATTACTGTATTTTGAGCAAAAATAACGCGTAAACACGGAAAAGGGAAATTTTACAAATATAATTAGTGTCACCAAGCCTAACTCGCCCACGGCAGTAGATGGGCGTTTCAAGGACATGTTAAAAGATTTCAGCTTGGCAAACACCAGCAATGGATTCAGCGGAAAAAAATCCCCAGAAAAGTTTGTTGCAACTTTTTACTCAAAAATTTCCGTAATCTTTATTCCAGTGACATATTCAGGGAATTTTGACTAGGATATTTGCTTGAGTTGAATGAGAAGAGGAGAGAAAAGAGGAGGAGAAGGAGGATGAGGAGAGAGAGAGAGGGAGGAGTGAGGAGAGGAGGGGAGGGAGAGGAGAAGGAAAGGGGAGAGAGAGAGGAGAGAGAGGAGGAGAGGAGGAGAGGAGAAGGGGAGAGGAGGGGAGAAAAAAAGAGAGAGAGGAGAGAGGAGAGAGAGAGAGAGAGAGAGAAGAGAGGGAAAAGGAGAGAAGAGGGAGGAGAGACCCGGAAAAAATCTTTTTGACAGTCGATAATGAACAAAGAGCTTATCTTACGCTAACTGAAACACGGGAAAAATAAAAAACATTCAAACCGGACAAAACGCAAAAGCAAGGGTTACCTTATTATTAATTATATTCCCCCAAACACCCAAAAACCCCAGGAAAGGGAGAAGCAAAAAGGGAAAAATAAAATTTTTGGATGCCCCAAAAAAATAAAAAAAGAAAAAGAATGAAACCCAAAAAACAGTAAGAAAAAAACATTCTCCCAAACGAAAAACCTTCCCTCCTTTTTTTTTTTCTCCTCCCCCCCCCCTCCTTTTCCCACTCCCTTTTTTTCTCCTTTTGGGGTTTTTTCCCCCTTTCCCTCTTTCTTCCCAATATTTTTATTTGTCCCTTTTTTTTTGCTTTTTTTCCTTTTTGTCCCCCTTTCTCCCTTTTCCCATTTTTCTTTTTTTTTATTTTTTTATTCAGTTATTATGTGGTGTTTTGGTTTTTTTTTTTTTGTTTTTTTTAAATTTTTTGGGTTTTTAACTTAGTAAAGGGTTTGTTGGTTGTTTCTTTTGCGTTTAATTTCAGGAGAGAAATATCCCCCCGTTTTTTTTTAGGGGAGGGAGGTTATTGGTTTAAGAAAATAAGGTTTTTTTTATTATGTTGTTTGTTCCTTTTCCCCATTTTTCTTTTGGGTTAAAAAACGTATTTCAAGAAAGAAAAGAAGAAAACCCAAATTGTTTGGGGAAAGGACACAAAAAACGGGGCATATCTATAAAATATGCTTATTTCACTAAAAAATCGTCTTATTATGGTCCAAATAACAATGGAAATTACGTTTTGGCCTAAAAGGGTTTAAAAATAGATCAATCGTGCAAAAATCTTTATTATTTCAAAATACGATAATGAAAACAGTTTTTTACTTATTCTAACCTGACAACACGTAACGAATAACAAACATTTCTACGGAAAAGGGGGGGACTGACACGGATTCAGTTTTTTTTGCGAGGTTTTTTTTTGCCTTTTTTGATTCTTTTGAGTAGTTAGTAAGCTTATTTACGTAAAGATAAGATTAGTATCATTGTTTCTTTTTGCTTTGTTAATTTCAGAACGAGAGAAATATTTGGGTTTGGGTTTTAATTAGATTAACTCCTTCCGTCCAGATTTTTCCCTTTGTAAAAAAAAAAGATTTGCGGCCATGAAATTAGAAAAAGTAACTGAATATCCCAAAATTTTTTTAGGTTGAAAATACAAAACAAGTATTCTATAAAATATTTCTGATATTCAGAAATCGTTTTATGGGAAACCCAAAAACAATGGAAAAATTTCGCCTTTTGGGTTTGGGTCTCAAGGTTTTTTGGGGCCAAGGGTTTTTAATTTTTTAATTGGGCCAATCGGGGTTAATTTTTATTTGGGGCCAAAGGGTTTTTAATTTGGGGTTGGGCTTCTAATTTGGGAAAAAAAAACGTAACCGAAAAGAGAAAAAAACCCAATTTACCCCGCCCCCGGAAAAAAAAAAGGGAAAAGGGGGATCTGACAATATTGCGTGATGGATGTAAATGTAACAATGTAATCTTTGTGGATGATCCGCTTTCCGTTTTCGATATCCCTACCGTCTGGTATTTTTTTTTTGTGTGTGTCCGTGTGTGTGTGTGTGTGTGGGGGGGGGGGGAGAGAGAAAGAGAGAGAGAGAGAGAGAGAGATCTTCCGTGAATGATGAATGGCGGAAACAACCATGATGGAAAGCCTCCGTTAGCTATTTTTTGCCCTTTTCTTATTCCCTTGCATTTGTATTTTGTTCGTCTTTAGTTTTTTTTTTTTCCCCCTCCCCCCTTTAATCTCCCAACCCTTAAAACTTATATTATAAAGTGCTGTTATTTTTTCTCATCATTTTGTGGGTATGTTATTTGATAAATTTAATAAAGTAAAATCGGAGGCCCTTCCCCTGAGCCCAATAGATGAAAGCCGGAGTATATTTTATTTTTTTAACACAGACCATATGCCAATTAGGCTAACGAGTATTAATGGTTTATGACGCTTATTTTATTATATATGTATTTATGTTTCTCTCTCTATCTATCTATCTATATCTATCGATCTGTATCTATCTATCTATCTATCTATCTATCTATCTATCTATCTATCTATCTTCTCTCTCTCTCTCTCTCTCTCTCTCTCTCTCTCTCTCTCTCTCTCTCTCCCTCGCTCTCCTCTCTCTCACTCTCTCTCTCTTCTCCTCTCTCTCCTCTCTCTCTCTCTCTCCTCTCTCTCTCTCTCTCATCTATCATCTATCATCTATCTCTCTTATGCTATCTATCTATCTATCTATCTATCTATCTAATCTTGCTTATCTATCTATCTATCTATCTATCTATCTATCTATCTATCTATCTATCTATCTATCCTATCTCTCTCTCTCTCTATCTCTCTATCTACTCTATCTTCTTTCTTCTTCTCTCTTCTCTCTCTCTCTCTCTCTATCTTCTTCTCCTCTCTCTCTCTCTCTCATCTCCTCATCTTTTCTCTTTATAATATATATATATATATATATATATATATATAATATATATATTATATATTTAGTGTTTATATTTAAGCAATATATTTATATAATTATTTAAGTAATATATAATTTATAATATAAATAATACTATTTATTTAGTAATATATTTAGCTTCAGTGAAAGAGACATCAACCGTCAGACCAAGAAAATTATTGAGAGCTGGTGCAATCCTAACGCCAAAGAAAAGAGCCAAGACACTACTATTTTTTACCGGGCTTTCTTCTCCACCGCTTACCAGGAAGAAGAAAGAATAATATCACAAATCGTCAATCGTAATGTGAAACCTACAGACCCAGAGAGAAGAATAAAACTACAAATATATTACAAGAACAAGAAAACCAGCAACCTCCTTCTCCGAAACAGCCCAAACCAGACGAAAGAGACAATCCAGAAGTCCCATGTCGTATATAGGATCACGTGCAAACAAAGAAATAGCGTATTTTCGCACTCCGCCTGGCCCGTCTGGACTGGCATAGTCCCGGGCGTCACTGTTTTTTGCAGGCAGTCTTGAACGGTTCAGCCCAGTCCAGGCTGGTCCGGCCCACATACCAGGACCACCTTGACCAGTGTGGGGAGAAAACTGGCGATGCGCACTACATCACGGGGAAGCGACCAGGAGCTTCTCGTGTGGATAATACAGAAAATGGCACCATGATGGCGACCAAAGACTAAGTATCACAGGCAGTTAGTTTAAAGTCTTCAACAGGTTAAAAGGCGGACGACCAAAAGGATATTGACAAGAGGACGCCTACAGCCTCCCAAGTTCAGTTCAGTAACGCACACTCGATCCCCACAATAGGAACGACGAAGGGAGGGGCCATCTCGATGTATTTCGCGACCAAACAGTCCACCCTGACCCGGTCGGACTGGACTGACCAGGGCGGTAACGTCACGAAAATGCGCCTAAAACGTAAATCCTCCCCTCTCCTACATCGGATGACAAAACGAACTGTCGCAACGTCTTACTTGCCACTTAACTTCCGGAGCACCAAAAAGTCACCTACTAGAAAAACACGGCATCACCATCACAAGAACATTTTTAGAAGAAAATACAGAAATGGTCGACATGTGCGCAAAAGTACGGCGACTTCCAATTTTAGAAGCACTGTACATAAAAGATATCAATCCCAAGTTTAACGTACAAGCATACGACCTACAAGCTCTCCCAAGCATGAGAAGAAAAACGGGTAGTGATATCCAACCCCAAGACGCAAAGCAGGGAGGAGCAGAAGTCATCAACCAATCAGCGTCGCCCACTCACACGCGAGGCCGCCAGACTTCTCCTTAAGTAGCGCCTCACGCTGCACCTAAATCTTCCACAACGCGTCCATGGCATACTGAAACTACGACTGAATCAAGAGGTGGGCCACATATAGCCCACGGGGAATCATCCCCCCGAAGTATACAGATACAGATGCACCTAAATCATGCTCACCTCTACATCTGAGGAGAAAACATCTCTCCATGCTGCTGAAGAAGGGTTACTGAATGAAATCGCGATACAGCAAAATGACCAGCTATGGCGAAGTCATAAAATTGATCACGAAAGAGAATAAGACACTCTTAAGACAGAGAAAATATCTTGAAAAAGATAATAAACGCTGAACTAACTATCACTTAACGAAATTAAAAGATAATTATAATATAAATATATATATATATATATATATATATATATATTATATAATATATATATTATATATATATTTATATATATATATGTGTGTGTGTGTGTGTGTGTTTTGACCTTTTAATTTGAATATAATCGCAATAACTTCAAAAACCCAAAATGCAAAAAATAAATCCCTCTTTCTGTCAGAACGAAAAGCTATTTGCAATGCATCTATTTTATAGTTATGATTGTGTGTGTGTGTGTGTGTGTGTGTGTGTGTGTGTGTGTGTGTGTGTGTGTGTGTGTGTGTGTGTGTGTGTGTGTGTTGTGTGTGTGGGGTGGGGTGCGTGTGTGGTGTGTGGTGTGTGTGTGTGCGTGGTGCTGTGTGTGTGTGTGTGTGTGTGTGTGTGTGTTCATTCACGGTCTTGCCCACATGACCTGGACTCGCGATCGACAGTTTTACCCTCCCAAAAAGAGCTTGGAGCAAGTAGTGACCGATCTTTGGGTAATACTGGGACCTCGCACACCACACACATCCCATCCCCTTGCTCAAGGGGGACAGTAACCGCCCACATTTGCCAGTGAAAAATCCCTGGGAACGAGAGGGGATCGAATTTGCGACAATGGATTGGCCTGACACGCGATCTAAAAACCTTGACCACGCAGGGTTTTTTTTCTTGTATGTGTGTGTGCATGTGTGTGCATTTTTTTTCTTGTGTGTGTGTGTGTGTGTGTGTGTGTGTGTGTGTGTGTGTGTGTGTGTGTGTGTGTGTGTGTGTGTGTGTGTGGTGTGTGTGTGTGTGTGAAGATAGATGTATTAATAGATATATGACTTAATGTCCTTAACAACCGGCACAACATTCTTCACCACTTAATAAGAATGTTCGTGCCGTGTCACCCTAGCGACGGTGCGTGGCTTCCAACACAAATAACACATTCCTGCCGTGTTACCTGCTTTTTACCTCGTCCCCACACGTAATACTGCGGTTAGCCTTGAACGAGTGTGGCAGGAATGGTTCACCTACAGTTGTAGTAGTAGTAATGGTAGTAGTAGTAGTAGTGATTGTGGTGATTGTTGATGCTATTGACCCTTTCGCACCCAGATCTTTCCTTTGCTATAAAAAATCGTATGTTGTCGAGCCATAGAATTACGAAAAGTAACTGAATATACCAAATTAGTTAGTGAACAAGAATACTAAACAGGTCATATGTATAAAATATTGCGTATATTCACTATATTTTTAATTTGTACCTATTTATATGTTTATCTAAGTATATCTATACACAACACACACACACACACACACACACACACACACATACTTGCCATATATCATAAACACCAACATAACCACGACGGCTCCGTTACGACATCGTTACCTGAACACCATCACCTCCATAAACCATCTTTGCACCACCTGTCGACACACCCTTACCACACGGGACTCCAATAGCCACAAACACTGTGGTCACTCTTCTCTTCCTCTATACCAGTTGTTCTTAACCTGGGGGCGTGGGTAATTATCAAGGGCTCTAAGTCTCTAATTATCAAGGGCTCTAAGTCTCTAATCAACAAGGGCTCTAAGTCTTTAATTATCAAGGGCTCCAAGTCTTTAATTATCAAGGGCTCTAAGTTTAATTATCAAGGGCTCTAAGTCTTTAATTATCAAGGGCTCTAAGTCTTTAATTATCAAGGGCTCTAAGTCTCTAATTATCAAGGGCTCTAAGTCTAATTATCAAGGGCTCTAAGTCTTTAATTATCAAGGGCTCTAATTATCAAGGGCTCTAAGTCTCTAATTACCAAGGGCTATAAGTCTCTAATTATCAAGGGCTCTAAGTCTTTAATTATCAAGGGCTCTAAGTCTCTAATTATCAAGGTCTCTAAGTCTCTAATTATCAAGGGCTCAAGTCTTAAATATCAAGGCTCTAATTATCAAAGGCTCTAAGTCTCTAATTACCAAGGGCTCTAAGTCTCTTTAAATTTTCAAGGGCTCTAAGTCTTTAATTATCAAGGGCTCTAAGTCTCTAATTATCAAGGGTCTTAAGTCTCTAATATCAGGGCTCTAGTCTTTAATTATCAAGGGCTCTAAGTCTTTAATTATCAAGGGCTCTAATTATCAAGGGCTCTAAGTCCTAATTACCAAGGGCTCTAAGTCTCTTAATTATCAAGGGCTCTAAGTCTTAATTATCAAGGGCTCTAAGTCTTAATTATCAAGGCTCTAAGTCTTTAATTATCAAGGGCTCTAAGTCTCTAATTATCAAGGGCTCTAAGTCTCTAATTACCAAGGGCTCTAAGTTTTAATTATCAAA
>JACEEZ010007847.1:515000-530000 GCA_016584305.1 Chionoecetes opilio | reverse complement strand
GTAGCCTGAAAACCTTGGTGTTCGTCTCGATTCTACCATTTTGATGTTTGCCTCAAAAGAGAACAACAAACACTTCAATCTCAAGTCGATCTCAAATGGTTTCTCTCTTAGTCTGGAATGTTGGCTTTGATGTTGAAGCTGAAAGACTTGTTAGAACTTGTTAGACTTTTTTTATTGGGTATGTGGAGGTATGCGATGCGCCAAGGCAGGGCAGTTAAGGTGATTAGAGGCAGTCATTAGGAGGCAGCAAATGCGAGGAAAGAATTCGTGAAAGGGAGTCGTGAGAGAGAGAGAGAGAGAGAGAGAGAGAGAGAGAGAGAGAGAGAGAGAGAGAGAGAGAGAGAGAGAGAGAGAGAGAGAGAGAGAGAGAGAGAGAGAGAGAGAGAGAGAGAGAGACATAGCTAGAGAGACAGACAGAGAGAGAGAGAGAGAAACAGAGAGAGAGAGACAGAGACAGACAGAGAGAGAGAGAGACAGAGACAGAGACAGAGAGAGAGAGAAACAGAGAGAGAGAGAGAGAGAGAGAGGAGAGAGAGAGAGAGAGAAAAGAGAGAGAGAGGAGAGAGAGAGAGAGAGAGAGAGAGAGAGAGAGAGAGAGAGAAAAAAAAAATACTGTATAATTTTCTACAGCATATCTCGCTCATATTCCTATCAGTCATCAGTCACAGTCATCAGTCACAGGAACAGTCACAACTTACTCATGCATTACAACAACAACAAAGAAGGAAATTAACTGAAATAAATAATGAGTATATTTTCCCCTTTTATTTCCTTTGCTGAGAATTTTTGGCGTGTGGCTGAAATTTGCAATCAAAGACAATAATGGAATGCCAAAAAATAACAAAGAGGCGCCATTCGTCGATTTTCCATTTGGCGGCGAGTGGTTGAGTGGTGTGTGGTGTGTGGTAGCAACCTTTATAAAGAATCCCTGATACCTTTGGGACCACACGGCTACAAGGAAAGGTTATGCATTTCAAGAGGAGTGAAGGAAGAGACGGCGAAGGTTTCTTGACGAATAGTAATGGGATGGGAAAGGAGGAGGAGGAGGAGGAGGAGGAGGAGGAGGAGGAGGAGGAGGATACATAGGATACATAGGAGTAACAGACACCAGGAGACCTATTGGTCCATAGCGAGGGTATCTGCTGAACTACATACTACTAACTATCACTACTTGTAAGAAACAGTTGGAAAATGATACCATGGGCCCTAAAGAGGATAGGAACATGGAAGTTTCATAGTGCAGAATGATAGGATATGAAAAATACTAACTACAACTACCACTACCACTACAACTAATCGATACGGGGGACTAGATACGAGGAGGAGGAGGAGGAGGAGGAGGAGGAGGAGGAGGAGAAGAAGATGGAGGAGAGCAGGAGAAGGAGGAGGCGATGAAAGTAAAGGGGGAAGATGAGAAATGCAAGTACTGAAGTGTGAGATGGAATGAGTCAGGGAAAGAGAGGGGAGTGAGGTGGTATAGTGGACCGTGTAAAAGGAGAAGGGAAAAGCTACATGGAGAAACGAAAGAGGAAAGAAAAAGACCACAGACGAAGAAGGGGAAAAGGTTTGTGATGGGGGATTGGAAAGAAAGGAAAGGAGAGGAGAGGCTTACCTGTTTTGGAACTATTTGTACGTGTCAAGTCATTTATCTCTCCCCATCTTTCTTTTTCTGTCTGTGTCTGTCTGTATCTCTGTCTTTCTGTTTGCCTCTCTCTCTCTCTCTCTTCTCTCTCTCCTTCTCCTCTCTTCTCTCTCTCCTCTCGCTCTCGCTCTCGCTCTTCTCCTCGCTCTCTCTCTCTCTCTCTCTCTCTCTCTCTCTCTCTCTCTCTCTCTTCTCTCTCTCTCTTCTCCTCTCTCTCTCTCTCTCTCTCTCTCTCTCTCTCTCTCTCTCTCTTCTCTCTCTCTCTCTCTCTCTCTCTCTCTCTTTCTCTCTCTCCTCTCTCGCTCTCTCTCTCTCTCTCCTCTCTCTCCTCTCTTCTCTCTCTCTCTCTCCCCTCTCCTCTCTCTCTCTCTCCTCCTCTCTCTCTCTCTCTCTCTCTCTCTCTCTTCTCTCCTCTCTCTCTCTCTCTCTCTCTCTCTCTCTCTCTCTTCCTCTCTCTCTCTCTCTCTCTCTCTCTCTCTCCCTCTCTCTCTCTCTCTGATGAAACGAATTCCTTGAAGATGCTCAGGTGAACAAAAATACAGAATCAGGTAACCCTAGTCTACAGTTTGATATCGAACTGTTCCAATAACTCTTTTACATCACATCGCTTGCCTTAATTAATATCTCCAATTTTATTTCCACATTAACTAAATACCGTTTTTATACCTTATTCTAACTATTCCTGCTGTGCATCATCCCTCATAAGATTTAAGCATAACACGAGGGCAACCTGTAAAAATCTTGGCCTAAAGTAGAGAAGTTGTCGAGAGTTGAGAGCGTTATCGTTTTAGGCGTGCAAAACATGGCCGTCCAGGGTCAAACACCTCTCGTAGAAATTTGATTAGAACTCGAGTTTCCTCTCCTCGTGAAGCCTTTGTGTGTGCTCTAGGGAGTAGTTACAACAATCAGGAATTACAGAATGTGGTCGTCCCGGCGCGTGTAAGGAATGGGGATGAGTTAGTGAGGACAAGACAGGAGTTCCAAGGCAGACCTCAGTTATTGATCTCGAGATTACAGAGCACTTACATGAGTTCCAGGGGCGTTTTCTTTTCTTTTTAATCCCTTGAGACCCAGAACGTAATTTCCATTGTAATTTGGCTACCATTAGTCGATTTTTAGTGAATATAAGCAATATTTTATAGATATGACCTGTTTTGTATCCTTGACCACTAACTACGTAATTTGGTATATTCAGTTACTTTTTGTTATTTTATGGCTCGACAACATGGAATTTTTTTTATAGCAAAGGAAAGATTTAGGTGTGAAGGGGTTAACGTATGTGCCTATAGCGCCTGTAGGTATTGCACTTCATTAGGGCTTGGTGTTTTAGGCCCTTTGGGATCATTTGAGGACTATATGATGTGGGGCCGTCTCCCATGGTGGCGCAGGCAGGATTTTTATAGTGGCGCCTGTAGAGGTTCATGCGTCGCCGCGATGTCCTGCGATGCTGTCGCCGTCGGGGGGGTAGAGTTGATGGCGACATGAACTAAATTGGCCCACCCCACTTTTTTTATTCTCTTACTGTCTTCTTTATAGGGAATGGCAACTAAGCGGGCTTTGTGATACCTCTTTTTGTTGTGCCCTTGGCGAGTCCTTTGTGATGTAAAAAAAAAATGTGGCTTGACTTCGGCCACTCGACGATGGATGAAAGATCTGCAACCGGCGGGATTCGAACTCTGGACGCTGACCTCACCATTTTCAGACTCACCACTCGGCCACCGCCTCCCCTTAAGGCCGCACCTGTACTGAAAGGTTTCTTCAGTTGTGTAAAATTGTGGAATATTTTTTATTTTTGTATTACGGATTTTTTTTTTTTTTAATGCTGGATTATGATTTACTATTGACTGTTCCTAACTTACCTGCAGTGCCTATGGATCTGAGTCGGTATGGGGGGAAGAGGGAAGGGGGAGGGAGAGAGGGCAGGAAGGGGAGGGATTGGGAAGGAGGGGAGACGGGATAAAAGAAGGGAGAGGGGAGAAAGGGGAGGGATTGTGAAGGACGGGAGATGGGAGGAGGGGAGGTGAAGAAGGGGAGGAGGAAGATGAGAGGAGGGAGGGCAAGAAAGGGAGGAGGGTGAGAAGGAAGGGAGAAAGCAGGGAATGGAGGGGAATTGGGGGTGAAATGGGAAAGACAGGGGGGGAAGGGAAGGCAGGGAAGGGGGACCATAATAAACATCGTAACGCTACTAGACGTGTTTTCTTAAGGTCCGTAATGGCGAAAGAGGCAAAGCAAACATTATTCTTAACCCCTTGAGACCCAGAACGTAATTTCGATTGTAATATGGCTACTATTTAACGATTTTCAGTGAATATAAGCAATATTTTATAGATATGACCTGTTTAGTATCCTTGCCGACTAACTAATTTGGTATGTTGTCTCTTTTCGTAATTGTATGGCTAACAACAGTCGATTTTATATAACAAAGGGAACATCTGGGCGTGAAGGGGTTAAGATGGATATCGGCGACAAATATGTGTGATCAAATCTCACGGATGATTTCCTATAGAGTATCATGAAGTCTTTTTTGTTTTGCTCGTATTTGAGGTGCGAATGACAGACGAGAGGAGTGAGTTGGGGGTGCCTTTTCCCAGCCACGGATTAGGTTTCCTCCCCGGGTCCTGAACCAAGCCGAACTGGAGACAAGGGATACGACCGGGCCGCAAACCCGTTTTTTGGGAGATGTGCTTTTAAATTTTTGAAACTCAGGTTGGTTTTACTGTTGGGGTGGGTTGGGTGGCGTGGATCCCAAAGGGAAATTAGTTTTGGAATCACAATGAGGGTATATTCGAGAAAACCTGGGGTTAGTTCGGAGTTTTCCCCCAAGGTCTTCATCGGAAACCACAATGGCTTTTAAAGGTTTTGGTAGACCACGTAAACATGAGTTTATAGGGTCTATGGTGGGGTATGTGCAGTCGGACCAGCAAACTTTCCCGGATAGAAACCCAGGCATCTTTTTGGGTTCCTGTTTAGCCAGTCATCCCCCGCTGCGCCCCGTCGCCACCTCGCCTCCGGGTCCTCCGTCACCTCCACGGTTCCAGCGCTGTGGGCGACGTGGCCATCATCGCGGCTCTGAAAATGGATGGGCTCTTTTTCGGGTTTCCAGGCCCGTTCTCAAAAACCCGGGCGGGGGGCAGCAGCAAGCTCGAGACCCTAGCGCGCGGCCGTGAAAATTTTGTGTCAGAGGTGGGTCGGAAAAAAAAAAAAATAAAAAAACAAAAACTTTTTGGCGTCCATTTTTTTGGGCAAAAATTGGTAGGAAAAAAGGGGGGGGAAAAAAAACCCCGGTTGATGTTTTTGCAGGGGCGGAAGGGAAAACAAAAAAATGGTGTGGTGGACTTTGTTTGTGGTTGTGTGTTGTGGTGTTGTTTGGGTTGGGAGGGTTGGGTGGGTGTGGGGTATGGTGTGGGTGGGGGTTTGTTTGGGGGTGGGTGTGTGGGTGGGTGTGTGTGGGTGGGGGGGTTTGTGTGTGGGTGTGGGGGTGTGGGTGGTGTGGGTGGGGTGGGGTTGTGGGGTGTGTGGGGTGTGGGGGGGTTTGGGGGGTTGTGGGTGTGTGGTGGGGGTTTTTGGGGTGGGTTGGTGTGTGTGTGTGGTGGTTGTGGTGTGGTGTGGGGGGGTTGTGTGGGGGGGGTTGTGGGGGGTTTTTGTGTGGGTTGGTGGGGTGTTGTTGAGGGGTGTGTGTGTGGTTTGTGTGGGTGGGTTGGTGGGGTTTTTGGTTGTGTGGGGGTGGGGGGTGGGTGGGGGTTTTTTTGTGGTGTGGGTGGGAGGGAAATACCTTTCACCTTTCTGTTAAAGCTTATAAGGGGGGGGAAAATTTTATTTCCTTCGCCCTCAAACCTGCTTCGACTTTCCAAGTCGACCCAAAAAATTTAAACGCCCGACGCCGCCCAATCTTCTCCAAAACGAAAGAATTTAAACGGGAGAAAAGAACCAGAGAGAGAATAAAAAAGAAGAGAGAGAGAGAGAGAGGAGAGGAAGAGAGAGGAAGAGCGAGAGAGGAGAGAAGAAGAGGAAAAGAGAGAGAGGGGAGAGGAAAAAAAAGCCAATTATTCCTAGTTATCTTCTCTATGCCCTTCCACTATCACATTTGAAGGCTGATAAACAACGTAATAAGGGCAGGAAAAGGAGAGAGGGAAAAGGAGAAAAGGATAAGGAGAGAGAGGAGGAAGCAGGAAGGAAAAAGTACTCGTAGGATTAGAGGAAACGAGGAGGAGGATGGAAGGAGATAGGAGGACGCAAAGAGAGGATAAAATTTTTGAAAGAAGAGGAAGAGAAGGGGAAAGGAAGGTTAGAAGGGGGTGAAACGCGATAACATTGAAGAAAGAGGAGGAAGAGAAAAAAAGAGGAAGAGGAGTAAGAGAAAGGGAAAGAGGAGGAGGAGGGGGGGAGGAGGAGGAGGGGAGGAGGAGGAGGAAGTAAAGAGGGAGAAAGAAAAGAAAGTGGAGTAAGAAAACATGCCATGAAAGACAGAAAGGGAAATTGATGGGAAGAGAGAGAGAAAGGGGAAAAGAGAGAGAGAGAGGAGAGGAGAGGAGGAGGAGAGAGAGAGAAAAGAGGGGAGAGGGGGAGAGGAGGGGGGGGGGGGGAGAAGGAGGGGGGAGGGAGGAGAGAGGGGAGAGAGGGAAGGAGAGGAGAGGGGAGGGGGAGAGGAGAGGAGGAGAGAGAGAGGAAAGGAGAGAGAAGAGAGAGGAGAGAGGAAAAGGGAGAGGAGAGAAGAAGGGAAAGAGAGGGGAAGAAAAAAGTTGCAATTGGGGGGAAGAAAAATTAGAGGACAAGGACAAAAGGTTAAAAGGTAAAAGGGAGGGTGAGGGAAAAAAAAGGGGGAAATGGGGGAAAAAAAGGGGAAGGGGGAAGAAGGAGGAGGAAGGGAAGATGAAGGAGAGGTACGAATGGTCAGAGAGGAAACAGTAACTTTTTTTTTATTATTTCCTATCTCCTTTATTTTTTTTTTTATCTCTTTAGTATTTGCTCTGAATTTTAGTAAAGCTTTTTCATTGTCATATAATTTTATCTGGTTCATCTTTTTTTGTTGTGTTTTTGCGTCACTTGATGGCATAAAACACACTCGTATTGTTATCAAAATAGACACCAAATATATAGCGTCCATTTGTTGTCAGGTGAGAAGCGTAATTGCAGCCAGGTAGAAATAATCGGTTAACTGCCGCCGTGATGGTCGAATGGAGGTCAAAACTAATCTCTGGTGTAAAAGTTGCTATTTGACTATAGTATATATAAACAAAAATACAAATGATTCAGAATAGCCTACCTTTTAGCACTACCCTTGCACCAAAATATCAAACAGAACAAAAAGCTAGAAATAATCAAAGGTTAGGTTAGGTTTAATATCCGATACATGCCACACACGTCATCCTATATTGCAAATTATAAGCAAAACAACTTGCATATTTTTTGTTTCTCTTTCAACCATGTACACAAAAAAAGAATGCATATAGATTACAACATTTTAGAGAGCCATCTGCCGTGAATAGATGAAAGGCATATAATGTAATAAAACCGATAAATGTAAAGGTATTTGTGTGATGGGGTAACAAAGGCTCGGTTTGTTCAATATTTGAGGAGGAGGAGGGAGAGAGGTTAGTAGGGAGGGAGGAAGGAAGGGAGTGGAGGGGAGAAAGGGAGGGAGAGGAGTAGAGGGGAGGAAGGTAGGGAGGGGATGATAGCAATAGAGCGTTATTGAGGGAGGGAAGTGTCGGGGGAGAAATTTGTAAAAGAAAAAAAGGTGAAGTGAAGGGTGAGAGAAAGGGAGACGAGCATTGTAAGAAGAGGGGAAGAGGAAGCCGCTGAGAGGAAGGAACAATGGTATTAACACTAAAGGGGGAGAGAGTGAGTGAGTGAGTGAGACAGAGAGCGTGCATTGTCAACTAAAGAGACAGGGAGAAGCCAAGAGTGTTATGAGACGGACGATATAAATAGGGTGAAGCAAAAAGATAAGAAGATAGGACGGAAAGAAGGGGAAGAATGGAAATGCATGTATGGCAGAAGAGAGAAGAGAAGAGATTTATACTGGTGTGCGTGGGTTGCCGAGCTTTATGGGGGATTTGGGATACAGTAAGGTGCTGCATTATGGGTAGTCTTGGTGAAGGAGAGCTGGCTTTGATCACGAGTGTCTGTTGGGGTATGGGATAAGGGTCTATATAACGAAAGGAAGACACACACACACATACGAGGAGAGAGAGAGGAGAGAGAGAAGAAGAGAGAGAGAGAGAGAGAGAGAGAAAGAAGGAGACGGGGAGAGAGAGAGAAGGGGGAGAGAGAGAGAGAGGAGGAGAGGAGAGAGAGAGAGAGGGGGAAAAGAAGAGAGAAGGAGAGGAGAGGAAAAGAGAGAGAGGGAGAGAGTGATTTATTGATTGATTGATTGATGATTTATGAATTGATTGATTTATTTTGATTTATTGATTGATTGATTGATGATTGATTGATTGATTATTGATTGATGATTGATGATGATTGATTTATTTATTGATGATTTATTGATTGATTGATTTATGTTTTTTTTTAGGGGGTTAACATAAATACATAAAATGATTTTTACTTACTTATTAAAAGCCGCGGTCCCTTTAGCCCAGCCTTTTAGGATCTGAGCCCTTTGATTTTTTTTATTAAACAGTGTGGAATCGTTTGGACTTGGGACGAACAGTTTTTAAAAGAAATAAAAGAGTGATATATATATATAGAGAGAGAGTGCATTATCTATATGTGAAAATTGTTGAGGATTTGATGTAGGTGCAGGAAGAGGAGGGTTGTTGAGGCAGAGTTGAGGTTTAGATAAAGGTTGTTGAAGGGCGAGTGAGTGTGGTGACAATAGACTACCTGAGTGAGCTCGATCTGTCATCTGGTGGCCGTCTGGGAACTACACGCGGAGCTAGAATGTCGGGTCTCGGGGTGTCGGGCTCGACTTATTTTCTATTATTCCCTATCAAACCAGCTACAATTAAGTGTTGTCATGGTCAACATAGGCTTATGCAAAATGGAAATATACGAGTTTTACATTATTCATGGCGTTATATAATGAGGATTGTTGGCAAAATAGCATTCGATCACAGGTGTCCTACAACATTCTACTAAATACTGTAAAGGAATGCTTCAAGGCGGGTGCATGGGTTAATATTACCTTCTCTTTGCATACATGGAGGTAATATTAACCCATGCACCCACCTTGAAGCATTCCTTTGCAGTATTTAGTAAAATGTTGTAGGACACCTGTGATCGAATGCTTCTATTTTGCCAACAATCCTCATTATAACGCCATGAATAATGTAAAACTCGTATATTTCCATTTTGCATAAGCCTATGTTGACCATGACAACACTTAATTGTAGATGGTTTGGTAGGGAATAATAGAAAATAAGTCGAGCCCGACACCCCGAGACCCGACATTCTAGCTCCGCGTGTAGTTCCCAGACGGCCACCAGATGACAGATCGAGCTCACTAAGGTAGTCTATTGTGGGATGCGTGAGAAGAGTCATGATTAGTAGGTTGTCACGGTGACGCCTATGAAACACTCCGTCAGGGGCCGCTAAGAGACTTGATGAGGGAGGGCAGTTGGAGCGAAAAAATTGATTAACATGATAAAAGTGAAGTACGAACTATGATCAGGTGGAAAGAACAAATATTGATCTATTTACATATGGCGACCCGACCGCCCTATATCCCCTTGAGGCCCGGAACGTAATTTCCATTGTCATATGGGTATCATTACACGATTTTAATGAGTATGAGGAATATTTTATAGATGGCCTGTTTAGTATCCTTATCAACTAGCTAATTTGGTATATTCAGCTACTTTTCGTAATTTTATGGCTTACGACGATTTCATGTAGCAAAGGAAAGATCTGGGCGTGAAGGGGATATACACTGGTCTGCATTACTCTTCATGTACACTCTTAGAAAAAAAGGGTAGGAAAAGGGTAGAAAAAGGGTGTTTATAGTGATGAAATACTGCTACCCTTACAAATATACCCTTTTGCAACCCTAAATATACCCTTTTCAAACCCCAAATGTACCCTTTCTCAACCCTCTCGTCTAAAAAGGGTAGATAAAGGGTAGATGAAGGGTATAATCAGCAGCATCTACCCTCCAGCCTGGACATAGGGTATAAAAAGGGTAGTGATGGTGCGATGTAACAATTCTACCCTTAATATACCCCCCATTTCTGAGAGTGTAGTCTGCCTGAGTGGTTAACCTCAAGATCTATAGAGTACAGT
Organism: Chionoecetes opilio; assembly: GCA_016584305.1. Taxonomy (NCBI): domain Eukaryota; kingdom Metazoa; phylum Arthropoda; class Malacostraca; order Decapoda; family Majidae; genus Chionoecetes; species Chionoecetes opilio. The sequence continues at coordinate 520,135 of JACEEZ010007847.1, read as the reverse complement.
ATAGTATGTACTCTATAGATCTTGGTTAACCTTATAGCCAGGCGTAGACTCGTGTTTCTGCATTGCCTGTGTGTTGTAGAAGGCGATTGAAATGTGAAAGAGGTAGAATCCATCCCTGGGTAGTGTGATTTCCCATGACAAATCTGAAATCTGTGTGTTATGTGCCGCCCCAGTTGTTTGGTAGAAGGGTTACTACGCACTCTCTCTCTATATATCACTCTTTTATTTCTATATAACATGTTCGATACTCAAGTCCACACGAAGATAGACAGGCTCTGAATACGACAGTGGGCCCCGAATGCTTATGGATGTATATGTATATGTATGTATATGCTCTTCTGGTGTGCTTATGAATATTTTGTCTATGCATTTATACACTCTCTCTCTCTCTCTCTCTCTCTCTCTCTCTCTCTCTCTCTCTCTCTCTCTCTCTCTCTCTCTCTCTCTCTCTCTCTCTCTCTCTCTCCTCTCTCTCTCTCTCTCTCTCTCTCTCTCTCTCTCTCTCTCTCTCTCGCCTTCGTGAAGTATTAAAATGTACTGAATATTCAGGTCAAACTGTGATGGAGGATCTACGTCTTTTACCGTGACAATGTGAAATATCATGTCAATGTAAAGACATAGTATGTGTTTGATAGACGTGTTTCATACTTGTTGTGGTTGTGTGGTGACTTCGGGGCTTAGAAGGGGGCAGTGAGATACGAGTATGTTGGTGTGACGTTGCTACTCCGGCAGTTCTAGAGCTTGTCGCAACGAGGAGAGAAGGAGTGCAGGTAGTGTTGTGTCTCGGCGATGGGGCTGTTAATGGTTGTCATGGGTTGTGCGTGTGGCGTGGGCAGCTGGTGATAGTGGCAGCAGAAGCCGTGGTGGCAGATGGCGTGTGTGTGTGTGTGTGTGGAGAGGGGGGGGGGGGAGGGAAGGGTATCTCATACATGACTCACATCTGCCACTTCCAGAAGCCCATAACTGGAAACCGCCAAGACTTTGCATGTTATTTTACTCATGTTTTGAGCTCGTTTTCTTTTAAAGTCTCAGTTACAACATCAGCTCAGTGGATTCATGAAACAAGACAGACGACTGTTTGTAGGAGTGTTGGATTAGCAGAGCAAACATGCCAGCTTGAACGAAGTGTTTGGTCTCTCTTGCTTGCTTGCTTGCTATCCCTGGCGGTAACAGACATCCAGGGAAATAGTATTGCAACTTTAGGCTGTGTGGCTGAAAAAAATATAGTCACAAGGCTCACCCGTGTCCAATATAGCAACGGGGAGAGCTGTGTGGAAGCCGGGATGAGACTAAAGACTCGGCGCCTTTGGTCTTGCCGGTGTCACCTTGAGGTTTTTTTTTCACCACACGGTCTAAACACAAAAAATGATAAATCAGTGTTTAGACAAACTTCACCACATGGTCTAGACATTCTCTTCACACGGTATACACATTCTCTTCACCACGCGGTCTAGACATTCTCTTCACCTTGAGTTTGGCGTGGAGGGAGGGAAGTGACCATTGTTGTAATAATGTCACGTCTGTTATTAGTGGTAAGGAAGTGTGCGTGACCATGGCTGTTGGTGTTGGGCTATTAGACCTTGGCAAGTACCTGGAGAGACTATATGGCAGGTCAACGGGCAGAGTATAACAGATATTGTCGTTTTAACGGATATTGTCGTTTGAACTGATATAGTCGTTGTAACGGATATTGTTGTTTTAACGGATACTGTTTTAACTGATATCGTCGTTTTAACGGATATTGTCGTTTTAACGGATATTGTAGTTGTAACTGATATTGTCGTTTTCACTGATACGTCGTTTTAATTGATATGGTCGTTGTAACTGATATTGTCGTTTTCACTGATATGGTCGTTTTCACTGATATGGTCGTTTTCACTGATATGGTCGTTTTAACTGATATTGTCGTTGTAACTGATATTGTCGTTTTAAGTGATATTGTCATTGTAACTGATATTGTCGTTTTAACGGGTATTGTCGTTTTAACGGATATTGTCGTTATAACGGATAATGTAGTTTTAACGGATATTGTCGTTTTAACGGATATTGCCGTGGTTTTTTTTGTGTGCCTATAGCGCCTGTAGGCAGTGGTGACCCAGGGCTCGGATGGTAGGCCCTGGACCCTGGAGGTTCACTTGAGGACTGTGATGGCTGGCCCTCGCCCGTGGTGGCGCAGGCAGGATTTTTATAGTGACGCCTGTGATTAGAGGCTCATGCCGCCCCCCTGTGTCCTCCGATGCACTCGCAATCGAGGGTAGAGTTGATGGGCAGGGCATGTGGGTGTTCTTAGGCCACTCGACGGTACAGAAAGGTTTTGGTTTTCTTCGGGGATCGAACTCGGGTCACCGAGAACGTCAGTCGGAGACGCTAACCAAACCAGACGCTAACGTAGCCAGACGCTAACTTACCGCCTCCGCCGTTGTAACGGATATTGTCGTTTTAACGGGTATTTTCGTTTTAACGAATATTGTCGTTTTAACGGATATTGTCGTTTTAATGGATATGGTCGTTTCAACTGATATGGTCGTTTTAACTGATATTGTCGTTTTAACTGATATAGTCGTTGAAACTGATATCATGTCGTTTTAACTGATATTGCCGTTCTAACGGATATTGTCGTTTTAACTGATATTGTCGTTCTAACGGATATTGTCGTTTTAACTGATATTGTCGTGTGAAGAAGATAGAGTGATAGGAGACTGAACGGATATGTAGTAATATGTAGCTACAGTACCTACACCTGGACAATATAGCCTGGGACACTGTTTTTACACCGGTGACCAGGTTTATCGTAGACATTCAGTGATCAAATAAAGACTGTTCCCTTTTCCTCGTTAATTTTCGCTTACCTGAGCCATATGAACACTCTTAAAAGATGACTAACTAACACTTTTAAATGGTTGAGATGACAAGCAGTTGGGATGGAGACGTGATTAGCGTGGATTATTGTGTTGGTGTGCAGCAAGGAAAGTAATGAATATAAGAAGGAACATGCAGTGATAGCAGATGGCGTAATATTGGTAAAACTTTTTTTTTTTATCAGCATCCCAGACAAGAAGCTTTCATTCCACTCTTGTTGGCTAGCTGTCACATCTAAAGGGTGGTGGTGACTGGCCCTTTATCTATGTAGAACCGCTAACTAGGGGACCACTCGTTGCTCCGGATTAATGTCGCCTCCACCATGCAGAATGATAAGTGTTAGGGGAAGGGTTGGCAATACTCGGTGTGGGTGAGTTTATTTCTGACGTATAGAAGAGCCAAAGAGAGTCAGTATTGCTAAAGGAATATAGATGGTTGGGTAGGAATAACAGGGGTGGTGTGATGAAAAGTGGATAATCGGTGTGGTACATTTCAGGGTGTATTCATCTAGTTGTATTCATCTAGTTGTATTCATCTAGTTGTATTCATCTAGTTGTATTCATCTAGTTGTATTCATGTAGTTGTATTTTACAGGGCCAAAGCGACGCTCGTATGGCCCCGTCTCCATATCAACATTTTTTATCATTCATCCTTAGTGCTTAGTTTTGGCCGAAGCCACCACCCCGGTGAGCAGGTCACAAACCCCGTCTAGCACCCGGTACCCATTCACTGCTGGGTGGACAGGGGCTCGGGTTTTAAGGAAACAACCCATATGTTTCCGCTCCGCCCGGGGATCGAATCCGGGACTTCTCGGTTGTGAACCGAGCGTGCTACCCCTACACTACGGAGTACCCTTAAACTTAGTACCGTGTGTGTGTGTGTGTGTGTGTGGGTGGGTGTTGCGGTGTGGCGGAGTTTATTTCTGACGTATAGAAGCGCCAAGGAGAGTCAGTATTGCTACAGGAATATAGATGGTTGGGTAGGAATAACAGGGGTGGTGTGATGGGAAGTGGATTATATAATCGGTGTGGTACATTTCAGTGTGTGTGTGTGTGTGTGTGTGTGTGTGTGTGTGTGTGTGTGTGTGTGTGTGTGTGTGTGTGTGTGTGTGTGTGTGCCATCTGTTTGCTTTGGGATTAGGAACACCTGGTGGGTCAGGTCAAAGTCTCTCTACGTGACCTAATTGGGTTGTGTGAGCTTGCACGCACCTGATTTTTTTTGTTGGTGTGTGTGTGTGTGTGTGTGTGTGTGTGTGTGTGTGTGTGTGTGTGTGTGTGTGTGTGTGTGTGTGTGTGTGTGTGTGTGTGAGGCAGCGGGATACAGATGGTGGTGATCAATCTTGACACACTCGTCGAGCAATCACCACGCACACGCGCACACACACACACACACACACACACACACACACACACACACACACACACACACACACACACACACACACACACACACACACACACACACACACATACACACACACACACACACACATCAAGGTCTTCGCATGCCATCAGGGAATTGATCTTACGAATAAAAAAGCTTGCGAACAAAAAGCAGAATAGAATATGCTATCTGAGTGCCATATTTGAGGATTTTTTAATGTATACGATGACATGCGATATAGTAGACACATTCGGTCATGTTTACATAAAGAAGTCATGTATTTGTAATTTGACCCTGAAGATTTTTATACATATGACTGCAGACACATGAAGATTGACAATACATTACTATTCTTCCGTATATTTCCACTTCACTTTCCAGTACAATACAAGTTTCATACACGTACGTAGCGGGAGTATGTCGTTAAAATGAACAAAATATATCAAAAAAAGAGATGAAAAAACAACATTATTATTATTATTATTATTATTCAATGTTCCTGCTTTCAAAGACGGAACGAAAATCTAAAATGTAAAAAAAAAAAAATAATAAAAAATATATATAATAGCAGGAAATATGATAACAAAGAGCCGCCTGCCTCCTAGTTTAGGGGAAGCGGTACCAGAGTGGCGAGCGTCTTCAAGTGGCGTTCTTGGTGACCCGAGTTCGATCCCGAGTGAGAACCATAAATCCACTTAATATCTTTCTGCACCGTCCAGTGGCTTAAGAACACCCACATGCTGCCCATTAACTCTACTTTCGAGGTTAGGTTAGTTCGAGGGTTAGGTTAGGTTATGTTAGTTCGAGGGTTAGGTTAGGTTAGGTTAGTTCGAGGGTTAGGCTAGGTTAGGTTAGTTTGAGGGCTAGGTTAGATTAGGTTAGTTTGAGGGTTA
>JACEEZ010007847.1:497500-510000 GCA_016584305.1 Chionoecetes opilio | reverse complement strand
TCATGTATTGTCTGTATATATATATAATTTTTTTTTCTTCAGGTCATCAGCGGAGTGCGAGTGAAACGCCCTTGTGCCCACTGCTGTAAGGGTGAGTTTGCCTTCTATCAGCGTCTACATGAACACGCACACACACACACACACACACACACACACACACACACACACACACACACACACACACACACACACACACACACACACACACACACACACACACACACACACACACACACACACACACACACACACACACACACACACACACACACACACACACACACACACACACACACACACACACACACACACACACACACACACACACACACACACACACAGACAGACAGACACACACACAGACACACACACACACACACACCCACACACACACACACACACACACACACACACACACACACACACACACACACACACACACACACACACACACACACACACACACACACAACCGTCCGTGTGACACAGTTGGTTAGGGCGCCCGGCACCATTCTGTGGTCCGGCGTTCAATCCCCGACCCCGCTCATTCTCGGGGATTTTTCCACTGTGAAATTCGAGCGGTACTGTTCCCCTTGAGCAAGGGGATGGGGGTGTGTGGTGTGTGAGGTCCCAGCATTGCCCAAAGGTCGGTAATAATGAGCTCTAAGCTCGCACTGAGAGGGTGAAAATTGGCGATCGCGAGCCAGCTCGCGTGGACAAGACCATGGGGGTGAATGCACACACAAAACACACAACACACACACACACAACACACACACACACACACACACACACACACACACACACACACACACACACACACACACACACACACACACACACACACACACACACACACACACACACACACACACACACACACACACACACACACACACACACACACACACACACACACACACACACACACACACACACACACACACACACACACACAACACACACACACACACACCACACACCACACACACACACACACACACACACACACACACACACACACACACACACACACACACACACACACACACACACACACACACACACACACACACACACACACACACACACACACACACACACACACACACACACACACACACACACACACACACACACACACACACACACACACACACACACACACACACACACACACACACACACACACACACACACACACACACACACATTCTCTTTTGTTACATGATATAGTCGAGTAATTTTAAGTCGATTATCCCATAAGAGATCGGCCCGTGTTTCCTTCCTTTGATGTGCTATTATCGAAAAGAGGCGAAATTAGAGGCCGTAACGAGCCTGGAAGCTACGGCCAAAATGTCTGCCAATGATATGCTGAGTGAGCGTTGAGTAATGCATCTCTCGTGGTCTTTGGTCTTTGGTCTTTTGTCTTTGGTCTTTTGGTTTTGGTATTCCTCATATCAATTACTGCCTCTCATCATCTTTTTTTCTGCCGTTTTTATTTGCCTGATTAGATTTCCCGTTTTGAATTGATTTATTAGAAGTATGAAACGGATAGGCGGATTCTTAGGCGGATTCTTAGGCGGGAAATGGATACCTGATAGCAGTGGTGTGACAGAGGTACTGGAACCCTGTATAGCGTATAAATAGGGCAGAGGATGATGGGACATATTGTGATGTATGAATTTTGTGTTTGGTAGAGACACGAGAGGAAAGTAGTGTCAGAATGTCCTGTTCTTTGATGATGAGTGGTGGTCTTGGTGGTGATATGGGTAAATTTACAGATGAACACAACTTCCTTTGGTGTACGGAACTATTTTTTCCTGTAAGTTTTGATGTGTTTTGAATTAATCTGCTAACCGTTTCTGTCGCAAATTTTTTTTTTTTTTTTTTTTTTCCAGCAAAATTGACAGAAAAGCAAATTGAACCTATACCTAATCTAACCTTTACCTAACCTATACCTGACCTAACCTAACCTAACCTAACCTAACCTAACCTTACCTTTACCTAACAAAAAACAAACAAAAAATAGAAATAAACAAAAATTGCGACAGAAACGGTCAGCTTATTAATTCAAAGCGCCCCAGAAAAAATTGTTTGTACCACCAAAGGGAATTCGGTGTTCATCTGGAATAATGCCGTGATGTGTCCCGCCGGGAAGCAGAGGGAGAAGGGTGCCGAGTCCCTTCTTTCTGATACGAGGGAAAGAACAAGAAAATAAAGTTGGATGCTGAAAGAAAGTTAAGAGACTATGTGAGCGTTACTGGCTGAACAGAGTTACTTGGAGTGGATGACTGTAGTACATAGGATGACTTCACTCAGCTTACAACAAAATAACTGGCTTTAAAATGAGTCTGATCTTTAATAGTACGCAATGCAAGATGTCCTTTTCGTGTGACTGTACTGCTTGCAACATTTTTTTTCTCGATTTAGTGTGTGTTTTGAACCAAGACATCAAGAATTCAATGACTACTGCTACACCCTAATGTTATGGACGACCCAACCTTGCAATTTAAATCTCCCACTTTCGCCCAACGATTCTCCTTTACTACTTGCTCTGTGCTCTCTATTCCTGACGGAGGAGATTCCCTTGAGTCATGACCCTGAATAATATCTGCGTCGCGTCAAGTTAAATTTTGTAAAGCCTTAGTGACCCTTGCCTTGGCGCATAAAGTTGCAGGCAGCGAGAGGCGCATCACCATTGGACTGCATGGAGGAAAGGCAGTAACTCTAAGTGCCGCCTTCTACTGTTATTTCGAGGTTTTTACTTTGCCTCCTTCAGACAATCTATTATATAAGACGATTCGTACCTACGTTCCTTTACTGCGAGACCAAAAACCTCAATCTGAGACCCAGAAACCCTTGCGACCCAGAGCGTAATTTTCATTGTAATTTAGGTACCATTAGACGATTTTGATTGATATAAGCAATATTTTATACATTATGACCTATTAAGTATCCTTGTCCACTAGTTAATTTGGTATATTTAGCTACTTTTCGTAATTTTATGGCTAACAACAGACGATTTTATAGCAAAGGAAAGATCTGGGTGTGGAGGAGTTAAATATATTTTTTTGTTGATATAGTTTTCATTTGGCGTTTTGTGAAGTCATGCTTTATATAAGTAAGCTTTATCATAATGAGGAGTGGTAGGTAAAAAAAAAAATCTTCATTTAAAAAAGAAATATAGAAACTCTGGTTCACAAATAGGATGATGGTAAATGATTGGAACGGACTCAGTAGACAAGTAGTTAGTGCGGAGTCATTAGGGAGCTTTAAAAGGAAGCTAGATAATTTCATGGATGGGGATGAAAGGTGGATGTAGGTAGTGTTAAGTAACAGGAACTACCTCGTGTAGGTCTCGTGGCCTCTTGTAGCTTCCTTATTTTCTTATGCTTCTTATTTGGAAAGACTTATTATATCAGAATATACACATGTCTTTTTTAATGGCGAGCATCAACTCACTTCACATAATTGATCGGCTTTTATATGTTGGTACTTTTCTCCGTCCTTTCTTGGCGCAGCAATTAGCCGGGTGTGTGTGTGTGTGTGTGTGTGTGTGTGTGTGTGTGTGTGTGTGTGTGTGTGTGTGTGTGTGTGTGTGTGTGTGTGTGTGGTGTGTGTGTGTGTTTTCCTTCACTTGCTCTATTACTCACGGCGTCTTTCTATTTGTGTAAAATATTTGTGTGTGTGTGTGTGTTGGTTGTGTGTGTGTGTGTGTGTGTTGTGGTGTGTGTTGTGTGTGTGTGTGTGGTGTGTGTGTGTGTGTGGTGTTGTGTGTGTGTGTGTGTGTGTGTGTGTGTGTGTGTGTGTGTGTGTGTGTGTTGTGTGGCCAGGTTTTCCTTCACTTGCTCTATTACTCACGGCGTCTTTCTATTTGTGTAAAATATATATATATATATATATATATATATATATTTTTTTTTTTGTGTGGTGGTTGTGTGTGTGTGTGTGTGTGTGCGCGCGCGTGGGCGTGTGTGTGTGTGTGTGTGTGGTGTGGGGTGTGTGTGTGCGCGCGCGCGTGTGTGGTGTGGTGGTGTGTGTGTGTGTGTGTGTGGTTGTGTGTGTGTGTGTGTTGTGTGTGTGTGTGTGTGTGTGTGTGTGTGTGGTTTTGTGTGTGTGGTTGTGTGTGTGTGTTCAGGTTAAGTTTATATTTTATTCCCATGAGCACAAGCATGATTCCAGTAGCAATGTATAACATAGAAAGGTTTGCACAGGCAAGTCTTATAAGCAGACCCAATTATAAAAACAAAACCCAGACAGGATAAAATGCAGAATCAAGAACGCATGATTACATAATGATCACGTGGATTATTTGCGAATGAAAATTTCAGATAGAAGTTATCAGACTCCTGAAACATGAATCACGGGTTATCAAACGCATGAAATACTACTTTACAGTCTGTGGATGTGAATGAAGATGATTATATCAATATTTTTATAAGCTAGACAAAAAGTTCCATAGCTCAGGTTCTGAACACAGTATAGAATTACGGAAAAGAGTTGCTCTGAATAGAGAACATAAATCGTGTGCCTGATTTATCCTGGGATTATGACAAGAATGCTGTACATCTAAAGGTATTGCTACTAGTGTGTGTGTGTGTGTGTGTGTGTGTGTGTGTGTGTGTGTGTGTGGTGTGTGTGTGTGTGTCAGATTTAGTAGGTGGATGGGTGGTATGCACGCTCTGCTTATTACCGAAAGGTCTACGAGGCCCAAGTGTTCGAATCCACCGGCCGGGTGGAGGCAATGTACGCTTCCTCATCCCCCTAGCAGCACCATGACCTCGGTGACCTAGGGTGGCACCATGACCTCGGTGACCTAGGGTGGCACCATGACCTCGGTGACCTAGGGTGGGAGGATTATTCAATTACCTTTAATGTGTGGCCAGACAGCAAGAGCAAATTGTGATTCACACCTTAATACTCAAAATCATTCCCACCTCGTGAACAATAAAGTGGTACACCCTCCTACCGGAACTACATACCTTGTCAGCTCGAATGCTCTACTATTAATTAATGTGTACTGAATTAAAGGTCCAACTCTGGTATAATAATTTGTCTTCACGTGTGTTGAATGAAACGCACCAAGCTTGGTATAAATCTTAAAGGTACAAATTGCTATGAGTACGTTTCCTCATTCTGTACTTTGTATATTCACCAGCAACATTAATGAGAGGAAGCATAGCACTGCCTTAATTACCAATCGGAATGTCGTTGTTAAGACTTGTTTGTTGTCAAGGCAGTGCGTGTATAGGAGATATTTATGTAACAATGTACTGTTATCTCTCTCTCTCTCTCTCTCTCTCTCTCTCTCTCTCTCTCTCTCTCTCTCTCTCTCTCTCTCTCTCTCTCTCTCTCTCTCTCTCTCTCTCTCTCTCTCTCTCTCTCTCTCTCTCTGCGATTCAATATTTGTTGTTAATTTCTCATCTATATTGATTGTTTGCCTACTTCTTTATTTACTATTTATATACAGATTTAGTCCGTTGGTAGATAAATGGACTAACATAAGTTTGGGGAGGTGTTGGCTCAGGGGTTAGCGTCTGGAAGTGATGAGTTCGAGGTCACGCGTTCAAGTCCCGCCGGGGTAAACTCTCGGAAATCAGTTGAGAGAGAGAGAGAGAGAGAGAGAGAGAGAGAGAGAGAGAGAGAGAGAGAGAGAGAGAGAGAGAGAGAGAGAGAGAGAGAGAGAGAGAGAGAGAGAGAGAGAGAGAGAGAGAGAGAGAGAGAGAGAGAGAGAGAGAGAGAGAGAGAGAGAGAGAGAGAGAGAGTTATCAGCTAAAGAAAATTAGACATATAACTGGTCTTAAATCTTGATCTACAGTGTATAAAAATAACTCGCACTCTATAAGATTACGAGATTCCGTGACCTAACATTATGCTCTGAGCCTCGGCGGCCACATAAGTCCTCGATTATTTGCCAAACCAGAGCGAGGACGGTGGCCAATCCTGTGCTCGTCTCTAAGGCTGTGGAGGAAGCTATTCAATTGCCTACTTCCCGAGAAAAATGGTAATTTGAATCACTTAAACTTTACCTTTGTCGGAAATGCGCGGTTCAATGGCAGGTCAATGGTTTTTGGTTCACTTAATTTGACGATGTAAATAGCCTGGAAGTAAGTAAAGTTTCCGGATAATGTCTAATTTTGTTGTAGGTTTCGAGGCAAAATTTTTGTCGTTATAGAGAGAATGGCGTATTTTCACAGGCAGTTTAAGATTAGGTGTGTGGTACTAGTTATAGAATGCACCGAAATCACCGTTTACGTCGAATGTTTCCAGTATCGATAGAAATACAATTGAACGAAGCGTGTTGTTATAGATAAAATTTGACTTGCGTTTATGTTCTTACGATATCCAGTCTCGAAGAACAACTCAAAACGCATACTGAGCCAACATTATACGCTACATTTCTTCCTTAATAGTAACCAACCACACCACAACCAACACCACCGCCACAGTGACGCCACACCCACCCTAGCAAAAGCGCCACCACAACCTGCACAGCGGCCCCACAACCTGCACAGCGGCGCCACAACCAACACTCCACCGCCACAGTGATGCCACACTCACTCTAGCAAAAGCGCCACCACAACCTGCACAGCGGCGCCACAACCTGCACAGCGGCGCCACAACCTGCACAGCGGCGCCACAACCTGCACAGCGGAGCCACAACCTGCACAGCGGCGCCACAACCTGCACAGCGGCGCCACAACCTGCACAGCGGCGCCACAACCTGCACAGCGGCGCCACAACCTGCACAGCGGCGCCACAACCTGCATAGCGGCGCCACAACCTGCACAGCGGCGCCACAACCTGCACAGCGGCGCCACAACCTGCACAGCGGCGCCACAACCTGCACAGCGGCGCCACAACCTGCACAGCGGCGCTACAACCTGCACAGCGGCGCCACAACCTGCATAGCGGCGCCACAACCTGCACAGCGGCCCAAAACCTGCACAGCGGCGCCACAACCTGCACAGCGGCGCCACAACCTGCACAGCTGGCGCCACAACCTGCACAGCGGCGCCAAACCTGCACAGCGGCGCCACAACCTGCACAGTGGCGCCACAACCTGCACAGGGCGCCACAACCTGCACAGCTGCGCCACAACCTGCACAGCGGCGCCAAAACCTGCACAGCGGCGCACAACTTGCACAGCGCGCGCCACAACCTGCACAGTGGCGCCACAACCTGCACAGCGGCGCCAAAACCTGCATAGTGGCGCCACAACCTGCACAGCGGCGCCACAACCTGCATAGCGGCGCCAAACCTGCATAGCGGCGCCACAACCTGCATAGCGGCGCCACAACCTGCATAGCGGCGCCACAACCTGCACAGCGACGCCACAACCTGCACAGCGGCCCCAAAACCTGCACAGCGGCCCCAAAACCTGCACAGTGGCGCCACAACAAGCACAGCGGCGCCACAACCTGCATAGCGGCGCCACAACCTGCATAGCGGCGCCACAACCTGCATAGCGGCGCCACAACCTGCATAGCGGCGCCACAACCTGCAAGCGGCGCCACAACCTTCACTAGCGGCGCCACAACCTGCAAGCGGCGCCACAACCTGCATAGCGGCGCCACAACCTGCACAGCGGCACCACAACCTGCACAGCGGCACCACAACCTGCACAGCGGCACCACAACCTACATAGCGGCGCCACAATCTACATACGGCGCCACACCTCATAGCGGCGCCACAACCTACATACGGCGCCACAACCTGCAAGCGGTGCCACAACCTACAAGCGGCGCCACACTAATACGGCTGCACACTACTAGCGGCGCCACAACCTGCATAGCGCGCCACAACCTCATAGCGGCCCAACAACCTCATAGCGGCCAAACCTCATAGTGGCGCCACAACCTCATAGCGGCGCCACTACCTGCATAGCGGCGCCACAACCTGACATAGTGGCGCCACAACCTGACATAGCGGCGCCACAACCTGCATAGCGGCGCCACTAACCTCATAGCGGCGCCACAACCGCATAGCGGCGCCACAACCTACATAGCGGCGCCACAACCTACATAGCGGCGCCACTACCTACATAGCGGCGCCACAACCTACATAGCGGCGCTACAACCTACATAGCGGCGCCACAACCTGCATAGCGGCGCCACTACCTTCATAGTGGCGCCACAACCTACATAGCGGCGCCACAACCTGCATAGCGGCGTCACAACCTGCACAGCGGCGCCACAACCTACATAGCGACGCCACAACCTGCATAGCGGCGCCACAACCTACATGGCGCCACAACCTACATAGCGGCGCCACAACCTGCATAGCGGCGCCACAACCTGCATAGCGGCGCCACAACCTGCATAGCGGCGCCACAACCTACATAGCGGCGCCACAACCTGCATAGCGGCGCCACAACCTACATAGCGGCGCCACAACCTGCGTAGCGGCGCCACAACCTGCATACCGGCGCCACAACCTACATAACGGCGCCACAACCTGCGTAGCGGCGCCACCAGCCACTTTAATTTCCTACAAAGAACTCGCGATTTTCCGGTTCGGCAGACACGGGTGAAAAATGTGCGCCACGCTGCCAGTGCCTCAATGGGTGATGTATTAAACCCCGGGTGAGCTGCGAGGCCAGAAGCACACTCAGCAAGGTTTGGTGAAGCACCGTCGGAACCCTGTCTGGCCGGTGCTGGTTTACGAAGTCTGGCTCGCCGGTAGATAGGAACAACAATAAAAACAGTAGATTTGTAACATGGTCGCAGTGTTGTTATAAATCTTGTTTCGTTTGAATTTTGTTCGTATGTTATCGATTTCTGTTTTTACTTCCATCTCCACCACCACTATAAGACCCCACTCGACAGCAAGACATATGACTATAATATAGTCTTATGTCTTGCTGTCGGGTTCACGTTAAGGGTTTGAAAACTCTTATTCACAACAAAAATATTTCGATTTTTTATTTATTATTATTATTATTTTTTTTTTTTAATGTTCAGCTTATTATATATATTTCATGTGACCAAACACTTGAAAATGAGGCTCTTCAGTGTTTTGTTTTGTTTTTGTTATGGACGTGGCGGGTCAGACATTACCAAAACGACCATTAACTGTTTGTTGCAGTAAAACAAATAACTTTACGAATAACCCTACAGTTATTTCTTGTTCGCTATTAATTAAACATTCAATTACTAGAACGTGATGTGGCGTTTACATGAAAAAAATAATTATTTAAGTGACTAACGGCGGCGCTTACGAAATGTAGTAGTAGTAGTAGTAGTAGTAGTTAGTAGTAGTAGTAGTAGTAGTAGTAGTAGTAATAGTAGTTGTAGTAGTAGTAGTAGTAGTAGTACTAGTAGTAGTAATAGTAGTAGTAGTATGTAGTAGTAGTAGTAGTAGTAGTGTAGTAGTTGTAGTAGTAGTAGTAGTAGTAGTAGTAGTAGTAGTAGTGTAGTTTAGTTGTAGTAGTAGTTAGTAGTAGTAGTTGTAGTAGTAGTAGTAGTTGTAGTTAGTAGTAGTAGTAGTAGTAGTTGTTGTTGTTGTAGTAGTAGTAGTAGTAGTAGTAGTAGTAGTAGTAGTAGTAGTAGTAGTAGTTGTAGTAGTAGTAGTAGTAGTAGTAGTAGTAGTAGTTGTAGTAGTAGTAGTAGTAGTTGTAGTAGTTTAGTAGTAGTAGTTGTAGTTGTAGTAGTAGTAGTAGTTGTAGTTGTAGTAGTAGTAGTAGTTGTAGTAGTAGTAATAGTAGTAGTAGTAGTAGTAGTAGTAGTAGTAGTAGTAGTAGTAATAGTAGGTTGTGAAGTTTTCGTTTTCTTCCTTCAACTTTCAAGCGATATAAGTGGTTAATAATTATGCATGCTTTAGGTATTGATGTTGCAGATTGGGGTGAAAAAGGAACATGATAATATTAATACTATTTTTCTATAACTCTTGCTAACCCCATGTTACTTACGGATCGATCAAAGTTGAAGGTTAGTGAGTCAGTAACCTGTTTGAGTCAGATGCAGCGTTTACATGAAAAAGAAAGTATTTAAGGTTCGTAATTTATTAAAGAAAAAAAAAATTCGGCTGAAAATATTATACAGGAGGCAGAAATTCACAGTAAATATTATATACTGTAAATTTATGCCTTCTGTATAATATTTTCTGCCGTAAGTTTTTGTTTTCTTAAATAAACTACGAACCTCTTGTATTCCGGCGTCTCAGGTTGTCTTCATTTATTTTCATATCAGCGTTTCATCTCGCATCAGGAAGCCTCGGAGGAATCCCAGCCGTGCCACTCACCTCGCTCCTCCCTGCCAGTTTGTTTTCTCCTTTTTATATCCACTCTTTTCTTCTTTTTCTTTCAGTCTCATTACTAGCTTGCCTTGATGTTGGACGTGTAATTACAAGCAATGAAGATTTTTTCCTGTTCTTTTTCTTCACAAACCAGCATTCTTTTCTTGATGTTTTATTTTTAACCCTTTTTTTTTCTCTTTTGTCTTGGTTTGCGAATGTTTTTTTTTGGTGCTTTAAAACCTCATTGCCAGTCTCAACCTAAATCTTGCCTCGTTTTCCATTTTGAATAACTTATTAATTACTCTGCTGCGGGCTGTTGTTGGTGATTCAGTTTGATTGTCTTGGTGATTCAGTTTGATTGTCTTGGTGATTCAGTTTGATTGTCCTGGTGTTTCAGTTTGATTGTCTTGGTGTTTCAGTTTGATTGTCTTGGTGATTCAGTTTGATTGTCTTGGTGATTCAGTTTGATTGTCTTGGTGATTCAGTTTGATTGTCTTGGTGATTCAGTTTGATTGTCTTGGTGTTTCAGTTTGATTGTCTTGGTGTTTCAGTTTGATTGTCTTGGTGATTCAGTTTGATTGTCTTGGTGATTCAGTTTGATTGTCTTGGTGATTCAGTTTGATTGTCTTGGTGATTCAGTTTGATTGTCTTGTGTTTCGTTTGATTGTCTTGGTGTTTCAGTTTGATTGTCTGGTGATTCAGTTTTGATTGTCTTGGTGATTCAGTTTGATTGTCTTGGTGATTCAGTTTGATTGTCTTGGTGATTCAGTTTGATTGTCTTGGTGTTTCAGTTTGATTGTCTTGGTGATTCAGTTTGATTGTCTTGGTGATTCAGTTTGATTGTCTTGGTGATTCAGTTTGATTGTCTTGGTGATTCAGTTTGATTGTCTTGGTGTTTCAGTTTGATTGTCTTGGTGTTTCAGTTTGATTGTCTTGGTGTTTCAGTTTGATTGTCTTGGTGTTTCAGTTTGATTGTCTTGGTGATTCAGTTTGATTGTCTTGGTGATTCAGTTTGATTGTCTTGGTGTTTCAGTTTGATTGTCTTGGTGTTTCAGTTTGATTGTCTTGGTGATTCAGTTTGATTGTCTTGGTGTTTCAGTTTGATTGTCTTGGTGTTTCAGTTTGATTGTCTTGGTGATTCAGTTTTGATTGTCTTGGTGATTCAGTTTGATTGTCTGGGTGATTCAGTTTGATTGTCTTGGTGTTTCAGTTTGATTGTCTTGGTGATTCAGTTTTGATTGTCTTGGTGTTTCAGTTTGATTGTCCTGGTGATTCAGTTTGATTGTCTTGGTGATTCAGTTTGATTGTCTTGGTGATTCAGTTTGATTGTCTTGGTGTTTCAGTTTGATTGTCTGGGTGATTCAGTTTGATTGTCTTGGTGATTCAGTTTGATTGTCTTGGTGTTTAGCTCATCGTCGTTTCTAGTCAGCAATAAACAGCACAATAGCGTCGATGAGTTCCAGTGTAACCAACATACACCAACCTTCATCAACCATAAGTACCTGTACACTTTTTTTTCGGGTATTCTCTGCCACAATTTCCCTTAAATATTGATACCAAACTATTTATCTGTGTAGAATAAAGTTTTTTCCTTTTACCTCCAATTTCTCTACCATGCAGGTGCTCGGGCCTACTGCGTAAAATCAGATGAATTCAAATGTAGTTTTTTCGTTCGAGTAAAAAATATAAGTGATAATGATAATAATTGTAATATTAATAGTTATAAATAATGCTTATAAAAACTATTATGATAATTCTCTGCAAATGATCATAGCAATGATAGTAATTATGGTTATGATTATGGCAATAAGAATCATAAATATTCTATAGCTATAATTCGTTATTGATTACACTCATGTTTCACTGTTCAGAAAACAGGCAACATCGCGGAACGTTCATGTTTGATTAAAGTCAGCCAAACATTACTGAATTTCAATGCTTCAAAAAACGGTTTTCTTTCTGTTCTAATGGCTCCCCGATGGAGAATCATCCCCTGTCTCAGGTAACTCGATGGTTTCCCCTTACACAATCATTAGGAGTTTTCGTTCAGTACAAACAGTGGTCGGGGATTTAGTTTCTTGCTGAGAGAAAATTTCAATTAAGCTTTGTGTTGCGTGTTCCCTGCGATGCAATAAAGGCAACAGCTCCTGACCCCGAGCCTTTGATCTCCACCAAGCCGTGTTAATTATAAAGTATTGTAAAAGAACAGAGAAGAAAAAAGAAAACACGTCTTTGATTCACTCAACCATCGCAACACAATC
>JACEEZ010007847.1:470000-485000 GCA_016584305.1 Chionoecetes opilio | reverse complement strand
GGGAGAGAGAGAGAGAGAGAGAGAGAGAGAGAGAGAGAGAGAGAGAGAGAGAGAGGAGAGAGAGAGAGAGAGAGAGAGAGAGAGAGAGAGAGAGAGAGAGAGAGAGAGAGAGAGAGATGATATATATATTATTCTTTTTAAATACGAAATATATATGTGATTTTTTTTTATATTCAGCGTAATCTTAAACGCACGGAATACATTTGTTTCGGTAGTTAACCATTTTTTAGTCCCATCTTTACTACTAAATATTTTCTTATGGGATCCTACTCAAATACTGTTCTATCCTCCCCCACATTACATAAGATAAGCAAATCTATTATTCTCTTCATGCCAGAAATGCGTCAGACGAAATTGTGGAGCTAAAAATAATTAAACTCATTACCCCTTCAGTAAGATACAAGGACTGAACTATTAACTATCTCAACTCTTCAACGCCCCATGAAGAGTCCTCAGAAGGGATGTCATTGTCAAGAAAAAGGAAATATTATTGCCGGGATATTTCGACTTTACGAATTAAGTATAATCGTAACGTAATTTTTTGTAATTAGCTTAACGTATCCAGACAGCATTTCCTCAACCTTTATAAAGTGACTCTCGCGTGACCTACCCTACCTTACCTACCTTACCTACCTACCTTTGACCTACCCTACCTTACCTACCTTACCTACCTTAACTACCTACCTTTGACCTACCCTACCTTACATCAGCAGGTGTAGGGGATGTACATTTCTTGAATATCTCCTTTTTTTTATTCATATATGTAACTTTCATTAACCCCTTCACCTCCAGATCTTTCCTTTGCTATATAAAATCGTCTGTTGTTAGCCATAAAAATAGGAAAAGTAACTAAATATACAAATTAGCTAGTGGACAAGGATGACTAAACAGGTCACATATATAAAACATTGCTTTTATTCATTAAAATCATCTAATGGTAGCCAAATTACAATGGAAATTATGTTCTGGGCCTCAGGGGTTAAAGCCTGTCACCTCCATGCTGAGGCATTTCCTATCACACTTTCTCCGAACAAAATCTTACATATTGAAGATTCTCGATAATTTCATCACAGCAAAGATAGACACGTCTGATATTATATGTTAGCTGTACTATGAAAAATCTGTCCTTTTTGCGTTCTGTGTGTTGTCAGTAAAATTAGTGACACGTATCAGCATGTTTCAGCGGCGCGTGATTTTATATTTCATCCAAGGAAAAAACCCATGAATTTTCCGATATATTATTTAACAGGACAAAGAGTGACTATGCGTTTGAAGTACAGTAACTCATATATTTGGTAACCGTAATTTTTTTCATTGCATTTAACATTTACTAGAGTTAATTTTAATGTCTTGAATTAATACCATAGAAATCTATATCAAATACAACCTGGTGAGAAGGATTGGCTTCAGGGTAGCGTGCCACATGCCCATATAGCCGAAGTTGGCGCTGACCATGTTATCCATTGATGGGCATCTGCAGAACATTGTTGGGGGTCAGGGAATGTGAGCCAGCGTAAACCCGTTGTTACCATGACTATACCGAGGTCTGGCGAGGCGAGAGGGAGGCAAGGGGGAGGCGAGGGGGAGGCAAGGGGGAGGCGAGGGGGAGGCAAGGGGGAGCCGCCTACATATTTACATGAAAGAAAGTGTAAAATGAAACCAAGGCGTAAGTAAATCAATCACGGACAATTTACTTTATTTTTTTTTGCATAAATAACAACTTTTGGGGAATCTTCAATCTTGCTGGATAGAAATTATAATATTTTCACGATTTTAAGCATATTTTTATTACGTACGAGAACTTTGATAAAGTGGACTCTGACGCAGCCACTTGGAAGGTTATAAATACAAATATTTGTCAAGGCTGATTTAGCTGTGTGTACCGGGAAGACATTTTTATGGAAACGTTTGACATAGACAATATTACTGTCAATATCTATCTATATCTCTCTCTCTCTTCTCTCTCTCTCTCTCTCATCTCTCTTCTCTCTCTACTACTTATATAATATATATATATATATATATTATATATATATTATATATATATATATATATATATATAACATACATTACTATAATGCTAAAATAATGTATATGAATGAGTTTGGATACGAGGGGATTTAACTGTATACCTCATGTATACCTATCTATGTACAGGTATATGAGTAAAATGTTGAGAAAATCTCGTCCAAAGGGTGGAAAATTATTCAAGTAAAAGCGGAAATGAAAACAAGTTCCGGTGTGGCAACATGCTGCAGAGTGCTTGAGTAAAGCTGGAAATAAATGCATGTGTAACAATGTCATTTTTTTGGATATTTCATTTCGTTTCACATGCTATTTTCATGATTTCTAAAATTTTAGGGTTAAACAATATATATATATATATAATATATATATAATATATTATATATATATATATATATTATATATATATATATATAATATATTATATATAATATATATGTATATAAGAATATAAAAGAATTATGAGACTTCAAAATGTCCTGCTTATAGAGTTGAAGTGGTAGGGAGGGGGAAAATCAAAGACAGGCCAGCAATGATCAGTGTAGATGCGAAGGCCCGTTGACTGATGATAAGGAGGGGAGGCTAGGCGATGTATTGATAACAGGTGGAGCAAAGAAGTGTGTGACGCAAGGAGTGTCGGCAGGTTCATCATAGGTTGTCATAGGTAACCAATCCGGTACAAAGTTGTGCTGCATTATATAACATCAATATGTATATCATTTTGAATGGGTTGTTTGTCAACATTTTTTTTGTGAAATTCATAGTTATCCTAGGAGTGGCTGGTTTATTGTGTATAAAATAAACCATCAATGAAGACCAGAGAGAGGTAAGGTGATGCGGTGAAGACTTTGGTTAAGTTAGGTTAGGTTAGGTTAGATCTTCACGCCCAGATCTTTCCTTTGCTATAAAAAAAATGTCTGTTGTTAGCCATATAATTACGAAAAGTAACATAATATACCAAATTAGTTAGTCAACGAGGATACTAAACAGGTCATACCTATAAAACATTGCTTATATTCACTAAAAATCGTGTAATGGTACCCGTATTACAATGGAAATTACTTTATGGGTCTCAAGGAGCTTAAAAATACACTGACTTGCACTTGATTTGAACTTCACAAAGACTTGAAAATGCACTGTCTTGGGCCTACAGTGAGAAAACGTGGACGAATATTTCTGAAACGCCAAGGGAAGAATTTTGTCTAAACGTCAAGATTTCCAAGGACGATAACGAAATGAAGCATAAAATCTTTTGTCAGGCGTAATTATGTGAATGTGAAGGAAAGGAAAGAAGGCTTACCACGGCAATCCTTTTGGTTCTGTTTGACGTGTCCTGAAGCGTTAAGTTGAGTTACGTCTCTTCGAATTAGAGAGCTTGCAGATTTGGGAGAATTTTGGATCATACGACAGAGTGACGAATACAGTGAATAATGAGCGTCCCCCCCCTATCTCTCTCTCTCTCTCTCTCTCTCTCTCTCTCTCTCTCTCTCTCTCTCTCTCTCTCTCTCTCTCTCTCTCTCTCTCTCTCTCTCTCTCTCTCTCTCTCTCTCTCTGTAATGCCCATACTACTCCCCCCCCTCCCTAATAGGCACAGAAGTCAAATTTTTATAGTTATTATCCGCTACTTTTTTTTTTTTTTTTTTTTTCCTTTATTTTTGTGGCCACTGCTTCCACTAAAGTCAACGCACGGTAATGGTAGTATAATAGCACGGTAATGGCATTATAATAGCCTGATATTTGCACCATACACAGTTATTTATTCTCCGGTAATGATAGGATGGTTTAGTCATTTATCACGTACAGCATAGTGGTTATATGTTAGAGATATATAACTCTGGAATATCTCTTTGTGCATGGCTCGTCTCTCTCTCTCTCTCTCTCTCTCTCTCTCTCTCTCTCTCTCTCTCTCTCTCTCTCTCTCTCTCTCTCTCTCTCTCTCTCTCTCTCCTTTCCCTTCCCTAGTACTTATTCCCTATTCCCTATTCCCTCACTCACTGCTGACTTCCACACACGCATTGTAGCTCCCCTTCAGCTTCATGTTTATCTGTAGTGTCTCGTTTGCAGGCCAATGTGCAGACTGAGCCTTGGTCCTGCTAGCCTGCCTCACCTGCGGCTTTGTGAGCACCTTTGGTACAACACACACACACACACACACACCCACACCACCCACACACACACCACACACCCACCCACCACCCACCCACCCACCCACCACCACCCACCCACCACACACACACCCACCCACCACACCACCACACCACCCACCACCCACCCACCCACCCACCCACACCACCCACCCATCACCCACCACCCACCCACCACTGCATTATCCGTGTGTAATCTCCCAATGGACATCGAAAAGCATCCACTTACTTAACCTACTCTAACTACACAATCTACTTAACCTCTCTCTCTCTCTCTCTCGTCTCTCTCTCTCTCTCTCTCTCTCTCTCTCTCCTCTCTCTCTCTCTCTCCTCTCTCCTCTCTCTCTCTCCTCCTCTTCTCCCCTTTTCTCTCTCCTTCTCTCTCTCTTCTCTCCTTCTCTCTCCTCTTCTCCTTTACACAACACCCCGAGATAAACCCATCCTCTCACAATCATCCTTTACACTCACAAACACAGCTACATGCGTTCGCTCTAAACCCCTACAAAGAAACAAGCGTACTTAAACCTGGTAATGCCTCATGCCTCCCTTCCCCCCTTCCCCCCGTCCCCTCTTCCCTAGGCTAGACGCACACTTCATCCTCGACCCTCAAAGAGCAGTCATGCTATATAATTACTATGCTAATACCAGAGAGAGAGAGATAGAGAGGGTTATAGAGGGCGGTGCTTCATACGTAACTGCATCACGCCCCTTCACCGCGGCGGCTGCTCCTTTCTGATCCTCTCTCAGCCGCTCATTACCGCTCGCATCTCCCCTCCACTTCGCATCCTCGCCCATACACCCACACGCCGTCTGGTTAAATTTTCACATCCACCCTTTAATTTATTTCCATGCACCAGCTCCCTACTAACCCTTCTCTTTTTTTACAGCGTTTTCCCTTCCCCTGCACTCCCGTCCTCTCATTCCACATTCCCCTTGTTCTGCAATAATTCTGGAGTATTAAAAACGTTTCCACGAAAGTAAAACCAAAAAAAAAAAAAAAATTAAGAATATAGAACGTAGTTTATTCTGACAGATAAATAAATTTGCATAGTAAAACCACATAAA
Source organism: Chionoecetes opilio (assembly GCA_016584305.1). Taxonomy (NCBI): domain Eukaryota; kingdom Metazoa; phylum Arthropoda; class Malacostraca; order Decapoda; family Majidae; genus Chionoecetes; species Chionoecetes opilio. Next base: position 479,766 of record JACEEZ010007847.1, on the reverse strand, counting down.
TAATAGCTGCATGGTGTGTTTTTTTCTCTGATGGAAGGGAAGTGAATTACTTTTATCAGGAACCTTTTTGTATGTGCATCTCGAAAAGTATTTTGGCGTGTTATGTAAATTAAAAATCTGTGTGCTATCAAAAGAGGGAGGGGCGAAGGCGGAAAGAGAGGGAGAAAGGGATGCAGAAAGAGAGGGAAAAAGGGTACTAGCATAAAGGTTACAAGCATAAAGGGTTCAAGAATAAAGGGTACAATAATAAAGGGTACAAACATAAAGGGTACAAGCATAAAGGGTACAATCATAAAGGGTACAAGAATAAAGGGTACAAGCTTAAAGGGTACAAGAATAAAGGGTACAATAATAAAGGGTACAAGCATAAAGGGTACAAGAATAAAGGGTACAAGAATAAAGGGTACAAGAATAAAGGGTACAAGCATAAAGGGTACAAGCATAAAGGGTACAAACATAAAGGGGACAAGAATAAAATCCAAAAATAAAAAGGGTACAAGAATAAAGGGACAAGATAAAAAGGGTACAAGCATAAAGGGTACAAGAATAAAGGGTACAAGAATAAAGGGCACAAAAATAAAGGGTACAAAAATAAAGGGTAAAATCATAAAGGGTACAAGAATAAAGGGTACAAGAATAAAGGGTACAAGAATAAAGGGTACAAGAATAAAGGGTACAAGAATAAAGGGCACAAAAATAAAAGGGGAAAAATAAAGGGTACAAAAATAAAGGGTAAAATAATAAAGGGTACAAGAATAAAGGGTACAAGAATAAAGGGTACAAGCATAAAGGGTACAAGAATAAAGGGTACAAGAATAAAGGGCACAAAAATAAAGGGTACAAAAATAAAGGGTACAAGAATAAAGGGTACAAGAATAAAGGGTACAAGAATAAAGGGTACAAGAATAAAGGGTACAAGCATAAAGGGTACAAGAATAAAGGATACAAGAATAAAGGGTACAAGAATAAAGGGTACAAGAATAAAGGGTACAAGAATAAAGGGTACAAGAATAAAGGGTACAAGCATAAAGGGTACAAGAATAAAGGATACAAGAATAAAGGGTACAATAATAAAGGGTACAATAATAAAGGATACAAGAATAAAGGGTATTAAGGGTACAAGAATAAAGGGTACAAGAATAAAGGGTACAAGAATAAAGGGTACAAGAATAAAGGGTACAAGAATAAAGAGTACAATAATAAAGGGTACAAGAATAAAGGGTACAAGAATAAAGGGTATTAAGGGTACAAGAATAAAGGGTACAAGATAAAGGTTTTTAAAAAATAAAGGGTACAAAACTAAAGGGTATCAAGGGTACAAGAATAAAGGGACAAGCATAAAGGTACAAAAAAAGGGTCAAGCATAAAGGGTACAAGAATAAAGGGTACAAGCATAAAGGGTACAAGCATAAAGGGTACAAGAATGAAGGGTACAATAATTTAAAAGGGACAAGGGAAAAAAGGGGACAAACATAAAAGGGGGCCCAAAAATAAAGGGTACAAGCATTTAAAAGGGTTTTTAAGAATAAAAGGGTTTTCCAAAAATTTAAGGGGACAAGACTTTAAAATGGATTAAAGGGGACAAGAATTTTAAAAAGGGGACAAAACATTTTAAAAGGGGACAATCCTTTAAAAGGGTACAAGAATAAAGGGGACAAGAATAAAGGGTACAAGATTGAAGGGTACAAGACTAAAGGGTATTAAGGGTACAAGAATAAAGGGTAAAGCCTAAAAAGGGTTAAAAAGGATAAAGGGTACAAGAAAACAGAGTCCCAAGGGATAAAAGGGGACAAGAAAAAAGGGTCCCAAAACTAAAGGGTATTAAGGGTAAAGCCCTAAAGGGTTTCAAGATAAAGGGTACAAACATAAAGGGTACAAGAATACAGAGTTTCAAGCATTTAAAAGGGTTTCAAGAAAAAAGGGTAAAAAGACCCAAAGGGTATTAAAGGGGGGTAAGCATAAAGGGTACAAGCATAAAGGGTACAAGCATAAAGGGTACAAGAATAAAGGGTACAAGCATAAAGGGTAAAAAAATAATGGGTACAAGAATAAAGGGTACAAGAATAAAGGGTAAACAAATTATGGGTACAAGAATAAAGAAAGAGGGGCGAGGGCAGAAAGAGAGGGAGAAAGAGTACAAGCATAAAAGGATTGTGAACAAGCAGACCAGGGATTTCTGCTACTAGGTGCAACAAGATACTGGTGCAGCATTGGATCCGGGAGGAAATTTGCCATGAGCAGCTAATAGGGAGAGCGGAAGAGAATGCTCCAATACAAGGGCCTCATGGGCGACTTTCACGGGGAATGGTTACAAAGGGAAAGCAATCAGCAAGGGGGCGGAGATGAGGCACAGAGGTAGGGTGGCTTAAGGACGTTTGTAGTGTGCAGAGCGTCGCGTTGATGAGACCTTGAAGGCGATGGGAAGGTGAGGCGTCTTGAAGAACATGGACGAGGGGAAAGAGGGAAAGAACGAGGACGAGGGGAAGACCGTGGACGAGGGGAAGTACGAGGAGGAGGGGAAAGAGGGAAGGACGAGTACGAGGGGAAAGAGGGGAAGGAGGGGAAGTACGAGGACGAGGGGAAAGAGGGTAGAACGTGTACGAGCCGAAAGAGGGAAGGACGAGGACGAGGAGAAAGAGGGAAGGAACGAGGACGAGGGGAAAGAGGGGAATGACGAGGACAAGGGGAAAGAGGGAAGGACGAGGACGAGGGGAAAGTGTGTCTGCTCGAACCAAAATCATCTTAAAGTAATCGTCCAGACCCAAATTTTTTTTGCCGAATTATGTTGAATGCACATTCAAAACACCTAATCCACCAAAAATAATTGATTTCCAGGCCTTATTTCCGTAAAAACACGACTTCGTAAAAAGCGCGAAAAAAAAAATCTGCCCTCCAACAGGCTACGACTGTTTATTGATGACGTCCGAACAGGGACCCCGCAGACACTCTGTCTGACACCTGTCTGCAAAGTTATGATGAGCGATTGTACTTCGGTGTCAGACAGTGAATCTGTCGCTGTGACCTAGAGACGATGCCCCAATCTGACACCGAAAGAAATGACGCTGGTCGCGTATACTATGAGGAAACGAACCTCAGATTGTCATGGGATCCTATATGTTTGAGCCCGAGTACGAGGGGGATTAACAGTGTTAGAAAAGCCTGGGGTTTTCAGCAGGAGGACCTGGCACTTCTCCAAAACATGGAATGGTAAATAGGTTAACCATTTTGTTTTGGGGGAATCACAATGAAGGTACTTTCGAGAAAATCCTATGTTAGTTTTGGAGCTACAGTAAAACGTCATTACCCCGAAAACCACATCTAGCAATTAACTACAGCATGGGTTTGGGAAAAATATGCGGGGGGGAAGGCAGAAAGTGTGACAGCCACACCAACACAGGGTCTCTCAACCGCAGGGCAACGCCCCACTCCACAACTGGTTTACTTGGTCTTGTTAAGAGGCAAAGCCTCACATTCGTGTGGTCCACCGCTGCTCCCAGTCCTGGCGTCCCTGTCTAACAGGGCCACCTGGTCTGGTATAGTGTTGGACTGATCAGCCCTTACGGGGGGGGGGCCGTTTCTCAACACAACTGCTCCCCCACCACACTATAGGCTGTATCACCCTACACACGCCACTCCTTTCCGTGTGCAAACTTTTCTCGAAAGGCACAGCTGTCTTGCTGCACCCATAAAGGATGCATGCTGTGGCATATAGCAAAAGAAATCTATCAGAAACCCCAATTCTTCAAATACTATATTTATCTCTGTTTTTACGTGCCTCTCTGATCACGCGGGAAGATGAGCCTCCCTGATGGTACTCACCGAGCCCGAGCGTCTGCAAAACCCTTTAGAGCGTTTTGAAAACTCGGGAATTTGCAGATTTTGATTGCGGATTATTTAAAAAACGGCTGACTGGATACAAAAAATGACGACGTGTTGTTGATATAAATCGTTAATGGGTATGTTTGATTGCATTAAATCAGGAATGATGAATGGCCCGGCGATTACTTTAAAGGGGTGGAATTTTATTTTTTTATAAATTGTTTTTTTTTTTTTTTTTTTTTTTTTTTTTACGAAACATAAATAAAAAGTGGATTTGCTGTGCCTTAGAAATCATGTGTTTTTTTTAGCGTGAAGTAAGTCTTGTAAATTATTAATTTGTTATTGTTGCTGAAAACTAAGGTCAAAAATCACTGATTTTATTCTTTGAAGCGTGGTAGTTTTATTTATTTTTTTAATTCTGATTTTGAAAAAAAAAAAAAGTTCGCTCAAACGTTGTTGTTTTCACGAAAGTTTTTTTTTTGGGTTTAAAAATTTTTTTAAATGCGTGCGTGTTCGGTTGTGTGCGTGCGTGTGTTGTCGTTGATGCGGTGCGTGCGTGCGTGCGTGCGTGCGTGCGTGGCGTGCGTGCGTGGTGGGTGCGTGCGGGGTACGGGCGGCTACGGGGGTGGGTGGGCGGGGGGGGCTGTTGGCGGATGGGGGGTGGTGGGTGTGGGTGTGTGTGGGGGAGAGAGAGAGAGAGAGAGAGAGGAGAGAGAGAGGAGAGAGAGGAGATGATGAGGAGAGAGAGAGAGGAAGAGAAGAGAGAGAGAGAGGAATCAGCCAACCGACATAACAGACAGTGACATTTTCATCACATAGGTAATGTTATACAGTCACGTACCCAACAATATTTGGCTCATGATATGTTAAATGACAGTTATTAATGTAACTTGTTATAGCCTTAATTGAGGTCACGGGACAGTGTCGTTTTGTATTCAGGAGTGAAGGTAGTGTGTGTGTAGGCGTGTCCTGTTTTTTTATTTTTTATTTATTATTATTATTTCTGTTTTAGGTTAGGTTTTTTTAAGGTTATGTATAGAATTGGATACCTCACTTATACGTGGTGATGTCAGCCTCCAGAGAGAGAGAGAGAGAGAGAGAGAGAGAGAGAGAGAGAGAGAGAGAGAGAGAGAGAGAGAGAGAGAGAGATGGACATGTTTTATTTCATTAGAGTAATGAGAGTTTGTAATTGGCAGAATAATGATGTTTTATATAGTTTACATAGATGTCACAGTTTCAATGTTCATTTACGTATATATCAGTCGCCGGTAACATTCTGAGATGTGCATGGGTATCTCATCTGTCACTAAAAAAATGTATTGCCAGTACTGCTGTAGTGTTTGCTTCGCTCATCTGGCATTCACTTTTAGCGTCACGTCAAACCTTATTAAAAAGAAAAAAATCACCAAATTTTCCAAGGCTTTCAAGACATGGGTGGTTTTTTCCACCTGATTTTTATGGAACTTAGATAACAGTATCTTTCGGGTATGTTGAACACGAATATGGACTTAGTTTAAAGATATATGTCTTTTTATATTTATTTACTGAAGGGTTGCTGCTGTTGGTAAGTTGATGACAGACTCTAGACTTCGTAGGTAGGCAAGCAGGTAATATAACTTTAAGTCTCTCCATTATTTAGAAGAAAAGAACGTCTCAATTCCCTTATGTATAACGAGAGAGACCAAGATTTCATTGTACGTTTAGTCACTGATGATTCTGTAAGACTAGTTATATCAAAGGAAAAGGGACATGTAAGACTAGTTTATATCAAAGGAAAAGGGACATGTAAGACTAGTTATATCAAAGGAAAAGGGACATGTAAGACTAGTTATATCAAAGGAAAAGGGACATGTAAGACTAGTTATATCAAAGGAAAGGGAACATGTAAGACTAGTTATATCAAAGGAAAGGGGACATTTAAGACTAGTTATATCAAAGGAAAGGGGACATGTAAGACTAGTTATATCAAAGGAAAAGGGACATGTAAGACTAGTTATATCAAAGGAAAAAGGACATGTAGACTAGTTATATCAAAGGAAAAGGGACATGTAAGACTAGTTATATCAAAGGAAAAGGGACATGTAAGACTAGTTATATCAAAGGAAAGGGGACATGTAAGACTAGTTATATCAAAGGAAAGGGGACATGTAGGACTAGTTATATCAAAGGAAAGGACATGTAGACTAGTTAATCAAAGGAAAGGCATGTAGACTAGTTATTCAAAGAAAAGACATGTAGACTAGTTATATCAAGATAAGACTATAACTAGTTATTCAAAGGAAAGGGACATGTAAGACTAGTTATATCAAGGAAAAGGACATAAGATATGTATATCAAAGGAAAAGGGACTGTAAGACTAGTTATATCAAAGGAAAAGGGACATGTAAGACTAGTTATATCAAAGGAAAAGGGACATGTAAGACTAGTTATATCAAAGGAAAAGGGACATGTAAGACTAGTTATATCAAAGGAAAAGGGACATGTAAGACTAGTTATATCAAAGGAAAAGGGACATGTAAGACTAGTTATATCAAAGGAAAGGGACATGTAAGACTAGTTATATCAAAGGAAAAGGGACATGTAAGACTAGTTATATCAAAGGAAAAGGGACATGTAAGACTAGTTATATCAAAGGAAAAAGGACATGTAAGACTAGTTATATCAAAGGAAAAGGGACATGTAAGACTAGTTATATCAAAGGAAAAGGGACATGTAAGACTAGTTATATCAAAGGAAAAGGGACATGTAAGACTAGTTATATCAAAGGAAAAGAAAAGAAAAGGAAATGAATACGAACAAAATAGTCCCTACTGTAGATCATATTATATTAGATAGTTTATTGACCACAGTTATATAATATTTACACATATTTGTTAGTTTCACAAGCGAATACATTTACCACATTAAACTAAAACAAGACAGTAGACTACAAACACAAACTGTATACAAACACTTGGCATCCTAATACAATGGAAAGGTAGTTATGTTGTTAATGACCCTTTGATTCATAACGAGCCTGGTCTAGGTGGAATAATGAGTGGAAAGGTAGTTATGTTGTTAATGACCCTTTGATTCATAAAGAGCCTGGTCTAGGTGGAATAATGGAGTGGAAAGGTAGCTATGTTGTTAATGACCCTTTGATTCATAACGAGCCTGGTCTAGGTGGAATAATGCAGTGGGAAGGTAGTTATGTTGTTAATGACCCTTTGATTCATAACGAGCCTGGTGTAGGTGGAATAATACAGCGGAAAGGTAGTTATGTTGTTAATGACCCTTTGATTCATAACGAGCCTGGTGTAGGTGGAATATTACAGTGGAAAGGTAGTTATGTAGTTACGTTGTTAATGACCCTTTGATTCATAACGAGCCTGGTCTAGGTGGAATAATGCAGCGGAAAGGTATTATGTATTATGTTGTTAATGATCCTTTGATTCATAACGAGCCTGGTCTAGGTGGAATATTACAGTGGAAAGGTAGTTATGTAGTTACGTTGTTAATGACCCTTTGATTCATAACGAGCCTGGTCTAGGTGGAATAATGCAGCGGAAAGGTAGTTATGTAGTTATGTTGTTAATGATCCTTTGATTCATAACGAGCCTGGTCTAGGTGGAATAATACAGCGGAAAGGTAGTTATGTAGTTATGTTGTTAATGATCCTTTGATTCATAACGAGCCTGGTCTAGGTGGAATAATGCAGTGGAAAGGTAGTTTTGCTGTAAATGACCCTTTGATTCATAACGAGCCTAGTGTAGTGAAAGGTTGAACACGGCATGGTCAGAGGCGCCTCACTGCCTGGGGGTCTTGGCTGCTCCTACCCCGCCGCCTTGCCTGTTCTGAGAGGAAGATTCTTCTTTGATAATGGGCTCAGGTTCCTACACTAATGACCATCAAGCTTGGGGCTAAAGAGAGCACGTCCTCCACTCCCCCCTGCCTCCCTCTCTCTCGTCTCATTCCCATCAGTGAGTCTTAAAAGAGAGCCAGAAGAGAGGTACTTCCGAAAACGTTTAGTGAAGGATACCGCTTGGTGTGTGATGGTTTTTTTTCTCTCTCTCTCTCTCTCCTTCTCTCTCTCCCTCTCTCCTCTCTCTCTCCTCTCTCTCTCTCTCTCTCTCTCTCTTCTCTCTCTCTCTCTCTCTCTCTCTCTCTCTCATCTCTCTCCTCTCTCTCTCTCTCTCTCTCTCCTCTCTCTCTCTCTCTCTCTCTCTCTCTCGTTCAGTAATTAGACAGCATATATTTCCCTTGAGAGAGAGAGAGAGAGAGAGAGAGAGAGAGAGAGAGAGAGAGAGAGAGAGAGAGAGAGAGAGAGAGAGAGAGAGAGAGAGAGAGAGAGAGAGAGAGTTAAGCACACAGACAGACGCAGGAATGAAATTAACGTGGGTCACATTTTTCTCCTCTGTCTTGGAGGAACAAAGACCTTCACTAATGACGAAAAGCTGGCTTATGAACTCTCTCATGCCATTCTTCTCCTTACTTACCCTTCCCTCCTTCCCTCCCTCCCTCCTCCCTCCTTCCTCCTGCACCTTATTAAGTCCTGCCTCTTCTTACTACTTGCTTCTCTCTCTTGCCTCACTCACCTATCCGTCATCTCCTCTTAGCTCTCCTTACTTGTCCTCCTCAAGACTCATGCTTTTTTATTCCTTCCTTCCCTTCCCTCCGCTCTGAGCTTGTGTTTAGAGGAGGCACAACACACACAGATAGATAATAGATAGATAGATAGATAGATAGATAGATAGATAGATAAATAGATTGATAGATAGATATATAGTTTATTGTCCACAAAAATGCATACAATGAAATTTGATAATATACTAAATCACTCATGGACCAGAAATTTACTCTAATCAATAATTCACAAAAGTCTCAAGTGTATATATTTTTTTGTATGGGAAACGTTGTGGCGCCTTAGTATTATTTTCATATTAAAATTACAAAATTATACTTCCCTGTAATATATATGGCATTTCCTATCAGCTCTAATTTCCTATATATGCTATACTAGCCGCAAAGCCGCCCTCCGGGTGGCCTTTTTGGCTAGCTCCTGCGGAGGGCTATTGGTGGGCCTTCGGCCCACCACCTGTGTTTGGTGGGCCAAAGGCCCACCAAACACAGACTCTCCAGATAGCCCCTTCTAGCTTTCCTGAAATCATGGATGTAGAAATGTATGTATTAACGCCAACCCATTCATATCACCCCCAACCCATTCACTCACATATTACCCATCACCCGCCACCCATTCACTCACCCATTAGAGCTATTGGTGGGCCTTCAGCCCACCACCTGTGTTTGGTGGGCCTTCGGCCCACTAAACACAGACTCTCCAGATAGCCCTTTCTAAATTTCCTGAAATCATGGATGTAGAAATGTATGTATTCCCCCCACCCATTCACTCACCCATTACCCATCACCCCCCACCCATTCACTCACCCATTACCCATCACCACACACCCATTCACTCACCCGTTACCCATCACCCCCCACCTATTCCTCCCTCACCCATCACCCCCACCCATCCCCCCACCCATTCACTCACCCATCACCCCACACCCATTACCCATCACCCCACCCATTCACTCACCCATTACCCATCACCCTACATCAAGGTTTCCTCAATTCTCGCAACCCACATTTTTTTTTCACAATTCTCGCTAATAGGCTGCTAAAAAGAAAAGAAAAAAGAAGTGATCGGATCATCTCATAAGTGGGCTTAACCTTCCCCTGGTCGAGCTGGCTCCAAAACTGTGACATATGATGGGATTCCGCCACGGGGGGCGGCACCGATCCGCGGACAGCACAGACAGACAGACAGACAGACAGACAGACACACACACTTTCGCTTATATTATTATAGATATGGCATTTCCTATCAACTTAAACATTCAACAACGCTACTAAAAGCAAAAATTAAAACTAACAACCCATTTAAGATGCATAAACAAACAAACAAACA
>JACEEZ010007847.1:460000-465000 GCA_016584305.1 Chionoecetes opilio | reverse complement strand
GTGTGTGTGTGTGTGTGTGTGTGTGTGTGTGTGTGTGTGTGTGTGAGGCAGTGTTTGAGAGAGGAAAACAGTAAAAACACCAAGCCTTTCACACACACACACACACACACACACACACACACACACACACACACACACACACACACGTTAGATGATTGCCACTCCACTCTCCGTGCGCAAAAATGGATAGATGAGGAAAGAGGGAAAAACAAATATAAAACACGAGGTCTGTAGCTGCTGTATCGACTCTTTCCCGCAGCCACTATAGATATTTTTCCTGGAATTGTGTAAACGCCAATCATTTTATTCCATTACCTAATTGAGATTGCTGACATCATTATAGTAATTAGTGCCGCTGTTGTTGTTGTTGTCTTTCGTGATGATAATTATGATGCTGCTCTGCCTGGTAAAGAGGATGGTTAATGGGGGCACACCCACCAAGGCCCAGAAGGTGCATTAGGGAGGATGGTGGACCGTGTATGCCCTTCTGTTGGGTAACTTTCCTGCTAGTGTTCCATTCATTACTGCCAGATGTATGATAATTACCAGGACAGCACGGTACGTCTCGCTCCCATGTACAACACATACATTCTCTTTTTTCTCTTCTTTCATTCTTTCTATTTTTTTCTCCCTCTCCATTCGACGCTAAGACCCAAAGCTCCCACACCCAGACACAAAATATTGGCCTGTTATGGTCCGGTCACTTCATATGCTGATCGGTGATGTCCCGGGGCATTGGTACCGCTATCAACCACATTGCCCCAAAATGCTCTATATTTCCCACACCACGCACGCACGCACGAGACCCACACACACACACACACCACACACACACACACAACACACACACACTCAACATCGAGCACACACACACCACACAACACACATCGCACACACACACACACAACACCACACACACACACACACACACACACACACACACACACACACACACACACACACACACACACACACACACACACGTTTCCTCTCCAATAAAAGATAGTGGATATAGTGGATAATGTATAAATATTGAGAACTTTACAAGCAGTCATAGCAAAATCCTACAATGCCACAGTAAAAACACATATAACACACACACACACACACACACACACACACACCACACACATACACACACACACACACACACACACACACACACACACACCACACACACACACACACACACACACACACACCTGCCTAGTTTCTAAGCCCCTGTGACTCAGTACTTCCTCAGCACCGTCTTTCCATGTCTTCTTTGGCCTTCCCACAACAACCTTCTTATTTTACTCATTATTATTATTTTCACCATTCTCTCCTTCACCTTCTTCACCCATTCTTTTCACCATTCTCTCCTCCTTCAAGTTATTCTCTATTTAGTATTCAGTGCATCTGCTGTGTCTCGCGATCTCGCATTCAAATCACGCGCGCCACGAAGCCACACCAAACAATCCGTCTCAACATTACCCTTTTTTTTTACCCCAATAAATAAAAACCTTCTCATCAAACATACCCTAAAGCTCTTCCATCTGTGCTGTCACCTTCACGATGGTCACGTATTCTTCCACCGTGGATCCCGCTTTCACCACACACACACACACAAACACACACACACACACACACACCACACACACACACACACACACCACACACACACACACACACACACCACACCACACACACACACACACACACACACACACACACACACACACCACACACACACACACACACACACACACCCACGCACCCACCCACCCACCCACCCACCCACCCACCCACCCACCCACCCACCCACCCCCCACCCCACCACCCACCACCCCACCCACCCACCCACCCACCCCACCCCCCACCCACCCACCCACCCACCACCCACCCACCCACCCACCACCCACCCCCCACCCCACCCACCACCCACCCCCCCCGCCACCCACCCCCACCCACCACCCACCCCACACACACCACACACACAACCACACCACACACACAACACACACCATACACACACGCATGTAAATATAAGGCACAACAAGGAAAGCAGGAGAATTCAATATTATAAAAGATATATTTTAAAGTGAATGTGAAGGGAACGAAGAAGAGAGAGAGAGAGAGAGAGAGAGAGAGAGAGAGAGAGAGAGAGAGAGAGAGAGAGAGAGAGAGAGAGAGAGAGAGAAGAGAGAGAGAGAGAGGAGAGAGAGAGAGAGAGAGAGAGAGAGAGTAAATGAGTGAGGACGCAGAAAGTCGGTGTCCTGCAGGGCATTAACAATGTTTCTTATTCCTTATATTTACACCAAAAGTTTCGCCATTTTCCACACACCACATTAATTTATTTCTTTACAATGCCGTTCGTTTTCATTTTATTAGTTGTCTTGGATTTAGCCTCCACAAACTAGCAGCTTAAACTCTTAAGTATTATATAAAATATATTTCACCTAATATATAAGGCATTGTAAATTACTGAGCGAATTTTTTTTTTTATCTCAGTTCTGCAAGCTTATTTCATCTTGGCAAACCTTTATAAACCCATAAATAAAATACCCGCGACACTGTGGCGGCATTAAAGTCAAAGCCGCTGGAGACACTTCGGGCAGCGCTGGTGTGTTTCATAAACCGATGTGTTTTTCCTCTCTGTGTGTTCTGGTCGCCAATATGCGAGTTGTGGTATCTTACACGACTGAACATGAAAATAACTATTGATTGTGTGTGTATCTCTCTCTCTCTCTCTCTCTCTCTCTCTCTCTCTCTCTCTCTCTCTCTCTCTCTCTCTCTCTCTCTCTCTCTCTCTCTCTCTCTCTCTCTCTCTCTCTCTCTCTCTCTCTCTCTCTCTCTCTCTCTCTCTCACACCTCATTAGTTCTTCCCCCAAAAAAATACAAAGGGAATTATATGAGCCAACCAACACCTTGATGGGCGACCAACATCGTGCAGAAAAATTAACCACAAATTTACAGCCAATACGATTAACACACGGGTATAATTAGCGATAAATAAATCAATATGACGCTCCCCTCGTGTTTAAGTAATGAGTCCCCAGCGAATTGGAAACCTGCAGTGAAATATTGTTGCATTAGAAATATACTCATATTGCCGTAGACTTAATGCTGCTGTATGATAAATTACCGTACACTAATTACTCTGTGAGACGAGGAACCTGTATTCAGACAAGACAGGTTAATATTGTGTGACATCTCTATGACTATGGCAGTTAATAACAAGTACGTCCTGGTGCTAAACGATGCATTCTTCAATTAGTAAAATAATGCAGTTTCTTTCTTGTATCTCTCTAGTTGTATTTACCTAATTGTGATTTACAGGGCATGAGCTACACTCGTGTGGTCCCGTCTCCGTCTCTACATTTATCCAGTCTTTTCTGGTGCACATTTTTTGCAGATATCACCTACTCATTTAGTCCATTCAAAACTTCTACTTGTGTTGAGCAATTGACGAAAGATGTACTCGTATTAAAGGTAGCACAAAGTTATATTAACCTGTATTTATAAGCAATAATAATATGTAGCGGCACCTTTTCGTAAAATAAAGATGCAGTGAAAGAAATTCGTACACCTTTGAATTTTAGAAGTGACAAAACGAGGGTGGGGGGTTGTTGGGACTTGGAATATTTTGTGATGAAGCTTGTAAGGGAGATTGTAAATTGTAAAGAAGGAATGCTGTGTAGGAGGATGGCAGAAGAAGAAGAAGAAGAAGAAGAAGAAGAAGAAGAAGAAGAAGAAGAAGAAGAAGAAGAAGAAGAAGAAGAAGAAGAGGGAGAAGAAGACACGACCCAGCTCGGGGTTTGAAGGTGACCAGGCAATGTACATGTTGAATGATTATCTTACATCACAATGAGTATGATAATGTGTGACCAAGCTTGTATAAGAAGATAGTTTGGTGAGTGTATGAATCATGATAAGAACACGAGTGCATCAACACTTTGCTATAAGAGGACAAAATAGTGTAGTGGATGGTGAGGTATCGCAGTGGCTTGTCAGTAATGGCGAGTAAATGACATTTGCCTGAATTTAATGTGGAAATTATTTCACTTATTGTTTAAAATACGTCCTTTCATTACGCTAAATGCAATAGTTATTAATGCATTTTTTTACATCACAAAGGACTAGCCAAGGGCAAACAAAAATGTTGTAAAAAGGTAACAGAAAGGCTGCTTAGTTGTCAATACCTATAAAGAAGACAGTAAGAGAATAACGAAAGGGGGGGGGCCAATATAGTTTGGGAGGTGTCTTGTCACTCCTCTCTTGATAAGATTTAAGTCGAAAAATAGAAAGGTGGTAAAATAGAAATAGAAATTCTAAGGTGGAAAAATAGAAACAGGAAGAGAGTTGCAGAGTTTACCAGTGAAAGGGATGAAAGAGTAAAGATACTGATTAACTCTTGCATTTAGAAGATGCGCGCGCCCGTGTGTGTGTGTGTGTGTGTGTGTCTGTGTGTGTGTCTGTGTGTGTGTGTGTGTGTGTGTGCTATATGTTGGCGTTGTATGTTGCCTACATAATGACAACATCATTATCAGCATCGAATTCCAAACACTCGTAGAATTATGTTAAATTCCTTGTACTTCCGTGAGACTCTTCAATATCTGATGTACTAGTTCTGAAACACAGGATGCATTTATTACAGTTATTTTATTCTTAAAAAAATGAATTACGTATGTTTCAAAGGATATATTTGATACAAAGATCACTGCACCTAACGATGGTCCTCTGTTTTATTGTATGTATGGTAAATATTTAGAATGGACTCAGTAGACAGGTAGTTAGTGCGCAGTCATTAGGGAGCTTTAAAAGGAAGCTAGACCATTTCATGGATGGGGATGAAAAGTGGATGTAGGTAGTGTTAAGTAACAGGAACTACCTCGTGTAGGTCTCACGGCCTCTTGTAGCTTCCGTATTTTCTTATTACCTCCGCCAACGAAGTTGGAGGGGTTATGTTTTCACCCCGATCTGTCTGTCTGTCTGTCTGTTAGTGTACAGGATTTCTCGAA
>JACEEZ010007847.1:422500-452500 GCA_016584305.1 Chionoecetes opilio | reverse complement strand
TATCAGCAGTAAGAGTGGCAGGGGTTGGAGTAGCAGCAGTATGAGTGTCATGGGTAGTAGTAGCAACAGTAAAAGTGGCAGGGGTAGTAATAGCAGCAGTAAGAGTGGCAGAGGTAGTAGTAGCAGCAGTAAGAGTGGCAGAGGTAGTAGTAGCAGCAGTAAGAGTGCAGGTAGTAGTAGCAGCAGTAAGAGTGGCAGGGGTAGTAGTAGCAGCAGTATGAGTGGCAGGGGTAGTAGTAGCAGCAGTAAGAGTGCAGGTAGTAGTAGCAGCAGTAAGAGTGCAGGTAGTAGTAGCAGCAGTAAGAGTGGCAGGGGTAGTAGTAGCAGCAGTAAGAGTGCAGGTAGTAGTAGCAGCAGTAAGAGTGCAGGTAGTAGTAGGCAGTAGTCATAGTACAGCAGTAAGCAGGTAGTAGTAGCGCGTAGGCAGTAGATAGCAGCAGTGTAGTAGCTGGTGGTTCTAGGTATAATACCGTAGTCATCGTATTAAGTTGGCATGTATATCCAGCATTGTTTAGTAGCCTGGTGGCCGCTTCTTCTTCACCTCATCTCTTCCACTCCCCTTAAGTCTCTTTCTTCTCTCTCAACTCTTTTATCCCTCCCCTCCTTCCTTCTTCTTCTCTCTTCTTTCCCCTCTCTTCCTTCTTCTTCCCCTCCTCCCCTTCTCTTCCCCCTCTTCTTCTCTCTCTCTCTTCTCTTTCCCTACCTTTGCTCTTCTCCCTCGTGCCTCTTTCTTTCATTTCTTTTCTTTCTGCTTTATCTTCTTTCTTTTATATCTCTCTTGTCGACCTCCACCCTCCTTCCGCTTACCTCTCTTCCTTTCTCTATGTTATTCATGTACTTTGCTAATATTTTCGCTCGTTTCGTCTCTTGCCTCGTGTCTGCTAAATATAAGTGTTCTTCGGATGTATATTGACTACTCCTGCTTCTTATCTCTGTCTAGACTCTTTATTTCTATTGGTCGACTAGTCTCTCTCTCTCTCTCTAGCCTCTCTCTCTCTCTCTCTCCTCTCTCTCTCTCTCTCTCTCTCTCTCTCTCTCTCTCTCTCCTCTCCTCTCTCTCTCTCTCTCTCTCTCTCTCTCTCTCTCTCTCTCTCTCTCTCTCTCCTCTCTCTCTCTCTCTCTCTCTCCTCTCTCTCTCTCTCTCTCTCTCTCCTCTCTCTCTTATTGTTCGAGACCTTAGATTCTATTGGTCGAGTAAGGTGCTCTCTCTCCTCTCTCTCCTCCCTCTCTCTCTCTCATCTCTCTCTCTCTGCTCTCTCTCTCTCTCTCTCTCTCTCTCTCTCTCTCTCTCTCTCTTCTCTCTCTCTCTCTCTCTCTCTCTCTCTCTCTCTCTCGTCTCTCTCCTCTCTCTCTCTCTCTCTCTCTCCTCTCTGCTCTCTCTCTTGTTCGGCCTTATTCTATTTGCGTCGTAGGCTCTCTCTCTCTCTCTCTCTCTCCTCTCTCTCTCTCCTCTCTCTCTCTCTCTCTCTCTCTCTCTCTCTCTCTCTCTCTCTCTCTCTCTCTCTCTCTCTCTCCTCTCTCTCTCTCTCTCTCCTCCTCTCTCTCCTCAGCACACACAAACACACTTCCTTCCTCTCTTTTTCCCCTTGTTTTTTGCCCCCCCCCGTCCTGCCTCCTCACCCATCCTCGCTGCCACTTCCTTCCTTCCTTCCTTCCTTCCTTCCTTCCATCGCCACCGTTCAGGTTTTCTCTCATCAGCTGGTTAGTGACTTGTCTTTCTTCCCCCATTTCCAGTTAGCGAAACAATTGCCAATTTAAGTCAGTCCCCTTTTTTCTCTTCATCCATCTCTACCTCTTGTTTGTAAGTTTCCTCTTTATCTTGCATCCTCCTCTTTGCCTTTTGAACCACTTCACGCCCAGATGTGATGTTTCCTTTGCTATCAAAAATTGTATGTTGTAAGCCATAAAATTACGAAAATAGCTTAATATATCAAATTAGTTAGTGGACAAGGATACTAAACAGGTCATATCTATAAAACATTGCTTATATTCACTAAAAAAAACGTCTAATGGTTGCCAAATTACAATGGAAATTACGTTCTGGTTCTCAAGGGGTTAATGTACTTTTTTTTTGTACCAGGCTGCACCAGGCTGAGAAAAGGTGACTCCTATGACACGTATGCCCCAGGCTGCAAATAAAAAAATATAAAATGTTCAACTAATGAAGAAATTAGATAAATCTGGCCGAATAAATACAGTTTAAAACCATCCCAGGAATGACCTTAACCTTTCCTGAAAGTTTGGATGAAATTGGGACAGAAATGGCGGAGTCTTAGCTGTACAGACGGATGGACAGACGGACATTCGGTGAATTATATATATATATATATAGTAAAATTTGCAGGTACATCAATAATTACGTATCCGTGCACCATGAACACAATCAAAATATCGCCAACACATATATTTCTTTATCTATATATTCTAAATGGCTCGAGGGTCAGGTTCACAAATATCAGGCGCCCGAGGCCTTACATTAATTGACTAGGATTGTAACCGGTGTTTATGTAGGCGTAAATATACGTGTGTGTGTGTGGCTGTATCGTTGTATGTATGTTTTTTTTGTGTGCGTGTAACCTTTAATCCTTAACGAAGCCTTCCATCGGATGCTTCATAAAATAGGGTAGACGAGGAGTGAGTATGTACCATATTACCCCATAAACATTGCATGTGTTTAGTGATTTCTTGGCATGGCAATGCGAATCTCTCCCTTGCATGGCCTCGGTAGTATTGCAGACAGCCATGTATTGTTGGTCAGATTTGGTAGTGATAAGAACGGCTATCGTCACACATTTCTGAGATGCTAACAAAAATAAGCGACATTAGTTTATATTTACATATATTTTTACTACAGTTTTTACTACATTTTACTATCATTTTTATTTACTACATTTATTATTTTATTATTTGGTTCTAGCACATGTCAGCATGGGTCTTATACATGTTAGCATGGTTCAAACACATGTCAGCATGGCGCTAACCTATATTGTACATAAACTTGTATGTATACAGATGCCTACATAGTGTTTTGCCACGATATTAACAAATAGCTTTCACAACAAAACCATCGGGAATTCATTAATGTTTCCACCTGCTAGATATAATGTGATGTTTTGTTCCCACGTTGATAATTGTATTAAGTAAAGCTAGCTATGATGGTGTGAGGCTGCGTGCGCTGCAGCCCACCATCCCACCATCCCGCCAGCCCACCATCCAGCCAGCCCACCAGCCCGCCAGCCCACCAGCCCGCCAGCCCGCCAGCCCACCAGCCCACCAGCCCGCCAGCCCGCCAGCCCACCAGCCCACCAGCCCGCCAGCCCACCAGCCCGCCAGCCCACCAGCCCACCAGCCCACCAGCCCGCCAGCCCGCCAGCCCGCCAGCCCACCAGCCCGCCAGCTCCCAGCTCGCCAGCCCACCACCCACCAGCCCGCCAGCCCGCCATCCACCTGCCCGCCAACCCACCAACCCACCAGCCCGCCAGCCCACCAGCCCGCCAACCCACCAGCCCGCCAGCCACCAGCCCGCCAGCCCGACAGCCCACCAGCCCGCCAGCCCACCACGCCCACCAGCCCGCCAGCCCACCAGCCCGCAGCCCGCCAACCCACCAACCCCCAGCCAGCCCGCCAGCCCACCAGCCCGCCAGCCCGACAGCCCACCAGCCCACCAGCCCGCCAGCCCGACAGCCCACCAGCCCGCCAGCCCGCCAGCCCACCAGCCCGCCAGCCCGACAGCCACTTTCAGGTCCGCCTTGCATCCCGCCTCGATTTAATTAAGAGCCGTGATTCTCATTTCTCGTAACGCGACGGTATTTAAGAATCTGGATTTCCTCTAAATCTGAATTAATTTGGCACAGGTTTCCCCGTCAACAAAACACTTCACATCAATGTCAAAAGAAATTCAGCGGCGTAAGAGAGAGGCCTTCCCCCCCAAAAAAAAGCATGTATATTGTTAGATATTGAAAAAAAATCACATGCAATCTTCACAATGGATTGTAAACACCATTAATACAACATTTACCGGCATTAATACTGCTATTATTACACCTGTGCTGCTGCTGTTGTCACTACTTTTACTACTACGCCTGTGACAAATAGCATAGTTACTGCTACTAAAACCACCGCTGCCATTTGTGTAGTTGCGCCTAACTCTTCCCAGTGGCAGGGCACGCTTGAGCTAATACGTGTGTGTGTGTGTGTGTGTGTGTGTGTGTGTGTGTGTGTGTGTGTGTGTGTGTGTGTGTGTGTGTGTGTGGTTATTGCATAGCCACAAGAAACGAAATATAGTGTAACGGGATGTAGACACAAGGAATGCGTTATGTTAATGTGCAGTTTTGGTCCACATATATCAGCAAAATGTGGCGCGCGGTTATTGATCCTTCATAAATTAAAGACGTGCATGAAAATTTGTCGTGTGTGTGTGTGTATTCACCTAGTTGTATTCACCTAGTTGTATTTTACAGGGCCTGAGCTACACTCGTATGGCCCGTCTCCATATCTTCATTTTCTTATCATTCATCCTTAGTGTTTTTTAGTGTGGGGGGAAGCCACCACCCCGGGAGGCGGGTCACAAACCCCCGACTAACACCCGGTACCCATTCACTGCTGGGTGGACAGGGGCTCGGGTTGGTTTTAAGGAAGCAGCCCATCTATTTCCGCTCCGCCCGGGGATCGAACCCGGGACTTCTCGGTTGTGAACTGAGCGTGCTACCCCTACACTACGGAGTACCCTACGGAGTGTGGTGTGTGTGTGTGTGTGTGTGTGTGTGGTGTGTGTGTGTGTGTGTGACTGTGTTGTGTGTGTGTGTGTGTGTGTGTGTGTGTGTGTGTGTGTGTGTGTGTGTGTGACTGCGTGTGTGTGTGTGTATATGGGTGTGTGTGCGTGTGTGCTTTACGGTTGGTCGCGCGTCGCCGATTGTGTGTGTGATGTGCATTACCTGCCGCTAACAACAGTCCAGCGAACTCCTGCTTTGTAATAGAAATAACAAGAGCTGATGAAAAAAAATAACAGCAATAGCAAAAGTAATTGTAAGAGCAGTTATCATAATCGTGATAATAATAATAGTAATGATAAAAATGATAATGAATATGTAAATGATGATAATGATTAATGATGTCTATAATGATGATAATAATGATGCTAATACAATAATAACAACAACAATGTCATGAATCTCGCACAAATATTCCAGGTACGCTGGCTTCATCATTTCCACCACCACCACCACTACCACCATAAACAACAACAGTAATAACAATGCTAGCCACACCAACGACTACTTCTACCACCATCACCATCATCACCACTGTACGTTATGTAAGAGTTCTCATCTAAGAAGGAAAGGGGAAAGAAAAAGTTACAATCGAAGCCAAAATAAATCAGGGTCTGGAGTGGGCCAACCCTTCCACTTTAGGGAACTTTCATTGCACGCTGACGCACGTTCTTACCTCAGTGGGACTTGCGTGGTAGGGCGCGAGGATAACTTTCATAACTCTCTGCCTTGTTTCATATATATAAGGAAATGGAAAAGATAGACATTCATTCCTCTTCCTCTATTTTACCTCAAAACCCGCTCAAAAAGTCACTTTACGTATGTCATGTAATAGCCAAGAGACACTGCATGAAGAAGCGAAGTTGCTAAGCTAGAATTGATATCTATGTGACCAAGGCCAAGATCTGATAGTATCATGGTCAAGATCTAGAGGTCAGAAGGCTTGACGGATGACGCAGTGTAGTGTTTTTCTGCATGGAATAAGGATACTGAAATCTGTAAATGTCACAAGACTTTGCAAGCATAGCAGACTAGCTTTGTTCATGGTATTACAAGTCATGCATCATACAGGTATGTTGCTGAGATGTGTGCAGAAGAAAAAATCATTCAATAACCGAGTCCCTAATGTTGTTTTTCTCGCTTAACCCCTTGAGACCCACAACGGGATCTGGGCGTGAAGGGGGAAATAATGGCTACGAGGCGTGCAGAGGAAAGTGTGAGTGTCATGACGTGAAGAGATGAACGGATTCCTTTGGTAACAAGTGCCTTCACAGAATTATGGAGTTACCTTCTGTGAAATTAGACTTGGATTCGTGAAACTAATTCGAGTCCAATTACCAGCATAGTCCATGAATGCCACCACACGTATATGTAGGCATGTGGCACATCTCCTGCAAGTATAACTTGCTCATCTAGTTACGTCTGACTGAGTGGAGCACGCCAACTCATCGCATGCAAGGCTCGTGGCTGCAGGAAGTTTGGAGTAAGCTAATCGATGCCGCCGGAAGCTCTACGGGAAGGGAAAGCTGTCTGGGTAGAGGTGAGAAGGAAGAAGAAGAAGAAGAAGAAGAGGGGTGAAACGAGAAGGGTTTCTGGATAGAGGTGAGAAGGAAGAAGAAGAAGAAGAGGGGTGAAACGAGAAGGGTGTCCGGAGAGAGGTGAGAAAGAAGAAGAAGAACGAAAGGGGAGAGGAAGAGGGGTGAAACACTAGAAGGGGTCCGGAGAGAGGTGAGAAAGAAGAATAAGAAGGGAAGGTGAAACGAGAAGGGTGTCTGGTTAGAGGTGAGAAGGAAGAAGAAGAAGAAGAAGAAGAAGGGTGAAACGAGAAGGGTGTCTGGCTAGAGGCTTCCCAAGAGTAACTAACACTTAGGAAAGAAGGATCGGCGCTGAGGGGAAGGAACGCAACCCGCTACTTAGGCTCCTCAGTGATTATGTCTTCCTCATCCTACACCTGGAGCTCAATGGATCATTTTTAAGACATATTTGTAAATTTATAAACCTGTATGAAGAGTTACGAAAATCTCCAGCTCCTTGCGCATTACTAAAAAACTACACACAAAACACACACACACCACACACAACACACAACACACACACACACCACAACACCCCCAAACACACACACACACACACACACACACACACACACACACACACCCCAACACACACCACACACACACATCAATTGAAAGAAAGACTAAATAAATGTAGATACGGAGAGGGAACCATACGAGTGTATAGCTCAGGCCCTGTAAAATACAACTAGGTAAACAGCTAGGTAAATACACACACACACACACACGCACACACACACACACTCACCACACACACACACACACACACACACACACACACACACACACTCATACACACGGTCAGGCAGAAACACCGCGAAAGTCTACAGTGTAAGCGATACTTCGTGGTAGTTTCAGACCAATCTGCTGACTCCACTGAATTTGCGCCGAAATCAATGAACCCAATAAGGTATACTCAAGGTGAAAACCATTAACACAGAAAACACAATACACACAGATAGAGCACACACACACACACACACACACACACACACACACACACACACACACACACACACACACACACACACACACACACACACACACACACACACACACACACACACACACACACACACACACACAACACAAGAAATCTACTCTCCTCCCTTTCTATATCAGACAGTCGTTGCAATTTTGTAATGATTTCTTTATCTTATTACACTTTACCTTTCGCTTCATGACCAAATTCCTCTTCCGTAGCCTTTTTTACAAGTACTCTAAATGTGTTTTCCAGAGAGAGAGAGAGAGAGAGAGAGAGAGAGAGAAGAGAGAGAGAGAGAGAGAGAGAGAGAGAGAGAGAGAGAGAGAGAGAGAGAGATAAGATAAGATACTTTGATCCTATCTAGACACTTTGCAAGTACCAACTACAATGTTTTTGACTATACAAAGCGCCACCACGCCAGGACGAACTTGGTGGACTCGAACCGCTGACCGAATGCGCAGGGACGCTACACACGCAAGACAACAGTTCTACCAATCGAGCCACCCTGACGGGTAGAGAGAGAGAGAGAGAGAGAGAGAGAGAGAGAGAGAGAGAGAGAGAGAGAGAGAGAGAGTATTAGGATTATTCGAGTATAGTGCGAGTACTTAACATATGATACTGTCCCTGTGGCAATTAGTTAGCGATGTGTGGAGGGCTGGAAACTTGACCACCAGTAAACCTCTCGACGCTACATCACATAAATAGCCAAAAGAGGAAATATATTAGTAGTGGACACGAAGAAGAATAAAATGTCGCTTCACTCTGCACACATACAACATTTTGATAATTTTCTTAAGCCCTTCATGCCCAGATCTTTCCTTTACTATATAAAATCGTCTGTTGTTATCCATGAAATTACGAAAAATGACTGAAAAAAAAGTAAATATACCAAATGAGTTAGTAGACAGGGATACGAAACAGGTCATATCTATTACATATTGCTTATAGTCACTATAAATCGTCTAAAGGTACCCAAATTACAATGGAAATTACGTTCTGGGTCTCAAGGGGTAAATAAGCAATATAATAGACCACGTAGTTATGGATTTTTGGAAGAAATAAGCAAACGTCATGCGAGTATTAGAAATTTGTGTCTGATAACATGAAGGTAAAGATATCGAAAGAGAAATAAGACTATAATCGGATAGGGTACGAGAGAGAGAGAGAGAGAGAGAGAGAGAGAGGAGAGAGAGAGAGAGATGAGAAGAGAGAGAGAGAGAGAGAGAGAGAGAGAAGAGAGAATAAAAATAAAGTTTGGGTAGGAAGGGAGAAAGTGGAATGTAACTCAGGCAGAAAAGATGTTATGTGAGGTAGATTGTGGAGAGGAGAGAGAGAGAGAGAGAGAGAGAGAGAGAGAGAGAGAGAGAGAGAGAGAGAGAGAGAGAGAGAGAGAGAGAGAGAGAGAGAGAGAGAGAGAGAGAGAGAGAGAGAGAGAGAGAGAGAGAGAATGTGCCCTGAAAGTTAAATATTCGGGACACAAAAGTTACGAAAACACAAGATCCTCGGAAGAAAGAATAAGGACATAGAAAAGAACCCTTGGGGACACTGAATTACTCGCTATACAATTTTGTTTTATCATTTCATCTTACCAGTTTATCGTTAGTAATTATTCAGTGACAAATATGTAAACACACACACACACACACACACACACACACACACACACACACACACACACACACACACACACACACACACACACACACACACATAACAGTAAACCATATCATAAAGTCATATAATAGTGAGCAATAAACAATAGTCACCCCTTTATAAAGTCAATCGAATACAGAACAATCACTAAAACACACTGTCCTCATTTGCATTTGCCTCTAGAAAGTCGGTGATAGCGGGTCCCTCTCTGCTTCACGTTCCCTCCTTATCCGATAACACGGCGGCCAGACTGTGATGGGAAGGCTCTCTCTGTCTCATTTATGTCTCTCCCTTCTCTCTCTGTCTTCCTTTTCTTCTCTCATCTACGTCTCTTTCTTCTCTCTCTCTCTCTCTCTCTCTCTCTCTCTCTCTCTCTCTCTCTCTCTCTCTCTCTCTCTCTCTCTCTCTCTCTCTCTCTCTCTCTCTCTCTCTCTCTCTCTCTCTCTCTCTTTTTTCTGTGATGACTGTGATGGCAAGGTAGCTGTCCCACCATAAGCACCAATATATAAGGAAATGTGTTTATGTATCCAGCGTATTGGATTCGATTCCATTGTGTGTGTTCTGTAGACATTTTATACCTACTTTTTATCACTGTATCTTTTTGTCATATTTTTGTCTTCTGTTTTCTTGTAATTATTTTTGTTGTTGTTTATATCCCATGTTTTCTACTTTGTTTTCTTAGATTTGTTTCTCTTGTTGGTTTATTCCATCCTATTCCGTCATTATTGTTATAGATATCCCATACTCTTTTTTATTTTTCCTCTCTCTATCTCCCTGTGTCTCTCTCTCTCTCTCTCTCTCTCTCTCTCTCTCTCCTCTCTCTCTCTCCTCTTTTCTCTCTCTCTCTCTCTCTCTCTCTCTCTCTCTCTCTCCTCTCTCTTCTCTCTCTCTTTTCCTCTCTCTCTCTGTGTGTGTGTGTGTGTGTGTGTGTGTGTGTGGTGTTGTGTGTGTGTGTGTGTGTGTGTGTGTGTGTGTGTGTGTGTGTGTGTGTGTTTTGTGTGTGTGTGTGTGTGTGGTGTGTGTGTGTGTGTGTGTGTGTGTGTGTGTGTGTGTGTGTGTGTGTGTCTTACCCTCCCAATAGTCTTCGTCCTATATTTTTTTACCATTGCTTTTCTTCCTTCCAACCTCACATTTTCTATTTCTTTCTCTACGTCTCTTCACACTTTTGTTTATACACAAGACAGGGACATTTTTGCGAGGTCCCAAGGCATTAAGTGTACATACCTCACCATTCCCTTCGGCACAAATGTCAATGCCCCTAAATCGTGGACACTTGAAGAAATAAATGTTGCCCGCAGTGGAAGTCTCGCAGCGCCGGCCGAGCATTGCCATTAGAAAAAGATCAGTTTGAACTTTGGCATTATGAAAGTCGATAAAGAGAGCGTGTCGTGACCGGGAATTTCTAGTATTTTTGTTTCTTTTTAAGTTATCGTCCGTACTTCACTTTTGATTTGTAATGGAGATAGAAGTTGTGTGTCCTTGGGAAGAATGATGGATTAAAGACACTAGATTCACAGTCGTTCTTAAACTTTTCAGAGGCACCGAACCCTAACAAAAACCTCCGCACACTGGCCGAAAACCTCGAATATGGGAAGAAAAAAGAATTAACAAAAAAATTAAAGAAACATTGCTTCAAAATTCATGAAATATTTGAACATTAGAATACATTTTGATTTAATTGATGCAAAAATTTGAGAAAAATTGCATCAAAATTCAAGTGTTTATTTGGATAATGAGAAGGAAGGAAGGAAGGACTCGGAAGCAGTGGCATATATAGGTCCTCGGAAAGGGGTGGGGGCACCGAGGTGAATCCAGGATTGTTTTAAGACGGCTTAGACGGGGTGGGGCGAGCAAAGCCAATCTCTACAGCTGGGGGGTCTGAGGAGGGGGTCAGGAAATTGTTTGAAAATCAACATTTTTAGGGGCATTTTGAGGCCTCAGATATTTTGCACTAATTTGACATTCAATAGCAAAACGAGGCGGTGCCCCCACCCCACCCTAATATTTAAACGCCACTGCTCGGAGGTGAGAGGCGGGTGAGCACACGCACTTATACACACCCACACATGACTCCCTCCACCGCGCTGCTTAAATATACGTTAATTTTGCGTATAGTTTACTCTGGTGAATAATCTGGAATTACAATAATAGCCAAATTGCAATGTTTTTCGGAGGGCCTTCGCCGAACCCCTGAGACTGGCTCACCGAACCCCTGGGGTTCGATCGAACCCAGGTTAAGAACCACTGCACTAGAAGGAAATATTAACGGGTTAACTCCTCCTTCACACCCAGACCTTTCCTTTGCTAAATAAAATCGTCTGTTGTTAGCCATTAAATTAAGAAAAGTTACTTAATCTACCAAATTACTTAGTGGACAAAGATACTGAACAGGTCATATCTATAAAATGTTGATTATATTCACTAAAAATCGTCTAATGGTACCGAAATTACAATGGAAATTACGTTCTGGGTTTCAAGGGGTTAAATTTGTCTTCTTTTTTTTACGTTACACAGACTTATTAATTTTATGTACATTTATGCGACAATGTCATGTCTTGAAAGTCTATTGATGCACATTATATGAGTTCTGTGTTTTTGGCTGTATTATGTGTTAGTTACAGAAAGTGTTACGATGGTTTTTTTCTGCTTCAAGGTTTATCGCTTCGAGCGCTGGTGTTATTCACAAAGACATTGCGATTCATGCGATTGAGTGAGATGAAATGTTGCTGAAAATATTGAGTGAGTAATTGAATTTTCTTGACATTATTACTGCAATTACTGATACCGTGAAATAAAATTAGTACAGGAAGGGGAGTAAGTGTAGAGACGTTGACATTTTGTTTACTTATTGAAGAAAATAAGCAGAGCCGATGCAGAATTTTTTTTTTAAATGTTTTGTGTGTTTTGTATGTCTTGCAGGTTGAGGATTTAAATGTTTTGTGTGTTTTGTATGTCTTGCAGGTTGAGGATTTAAATGTTTTGTGTGTTTTGTATGTCTTGCAGGTTGAGGATTTAAATGTTTTGCGTGTTTTGTATGTCTTGCAGGTTGAGGATTTAAATGTTTTGTGTGTTTTGTATGTCTTGCAGGTTGAGGATTTAAATGTTTTGTGTGTTTTGTATGTCTTGCAGGTTGAGGATTTAAATGTTTTGTGTGTTTTGTATGTCTTGCAGGTTGAGGATTTAAATGTTTTGTGTGTTTTGTATGTCTTGCAGGTTGAGGATTTAAATGTTTTGTGTGTTTTGTATGTCTTGCAGGTTGAGGATTTAAATGTTTTGTGTGTTTTGTATGTCTTGCAGGTTGAGGATTTAAATGTTTTGTGTGTTTTGTATGTCTTGCGGGTTGAGGATTTAAATGTTTTGTGTGTGTATCTCTTGCAGGTTGAGGATTTGGCAGCTCACTGAAAAACTTTGAATAGGGAAAAGAAAAATAGTGTAGATTTTTTCAGTGTATTTATGTTTGCATATTTATTACGAAGAAATTATTTTTTCCCTCAGTGTTCATATATTATTATCAAAACTTGTGTAAATGTTTTATTGTCCTTTGTCATAGATTTTTCCTTTAACTGAAATCATTTATGGAAAAATCTAATCATTCGTACGATTCGTGACAGACACAGTTCCCGTCAAAGTGGAAAACAGTGTATCAGCAATTTTCACTTTGTTTAGGCTTTCTTCCATTAATCAGGACACTGCTGTCAGCCATGAGACAGGAGCGAGGGAAGTGTTTGGCAAGGAACCGAAGCTGAATAAGAGGTGATATTTTATTTAACTCCTTGAGGCCCAGTGCGTAATTTCCATTGTAATTTGGCCACCATTAGACGATATTTAGTGAATATAAGCAATATTTTATAGATATGACCTGTATAGTATCCTTGTCCACTAACAAATTTGGTATATTCAGTTACTTTTCGTAATTTTATGGCTAAAAACAGACAATTTTTTATAGCAAAGGAAAGATCTGGGTGTGAATGGGTTAAGGAAGGACTTTACAACCAGGCAATTATACTTCATCGCTTTCGCTGAAGTCAAATCCAGGCTATGCCGCATTACTTGCTGCCTTGATGCAATGAATACAAACACACGCACGTAGTATGTAGGAGAGAGTGTGATCAATAGCATGGGGGTGCGAGTGGTTGAGTATGACACTTTATTTATACGAGTGAATGTGTCCAATTTCATGTGCTATCAATTTTCACCTTTCACTTCGCATGACGGAAGCGAACCACTTCTAAATGTGACTGTAATCAGAGTGTCAGAGTGTCAGTCAAATCTACAAAGGAATGACTAAAGTATTGATGAAACAATTGGTCTGGCATTACGCCTGTTAATTGAAAAGCAGTGTCGGGGCTTTTATCTTCCTTGTATTGGTGCCACACAGATCATGATGTACCGTCACCTACTTCTCAAGTGTGTCACAATGTGATATATGCCTCGAAAGTGCTGTAGGTAAATGAAATCCTGTTAAAATCACTCACCCACGATCTGATCACGCGCAGGACACGCGATCTCCAGCTGTTACCCTCCTGGAAAGAGCTTAGAGCTCATAGTGACCGATCTTTGGGCAATCCTGGAACCTTTCATACCACACACACTTCATCCTCTTGCTCAGTAACCGCCCTCATTTTTCAGTGGAAAATCCCCTTGAGAGAGTGAGGATTGAACGCGCGACCACAGAATGGCCAGGCTCGCTCTAGACCACTGACCCACGCGGCTGGTCTGTGTGTGTGTGTTTTGTATGTGTGTGTGTGTGTTTTGTATGTGTGTGTGTGTGTGTGTGTGTTGTGTGTGTGTGTGTGTGTGTGTCGTGTGTGTGTGTGTGTGTGTGTGTGTAGGTATATATATATATATATATATTATATATAATATTATATATATATATATATATATATATATATATTATATATATATATAATATATATATATATATTATATTATATATATATATATATATATATATATATATATATTGCGTGTGTAGTATAGTATACGGTATATGTATGTGTATCATTTCATTCACGATGCAATTTCACGTGTACGTACGTGTGAAACGAGTAAACCATTTCAGTTGCAGTAATTACAAAATTTGTGTGCAATAGTTGCCTCCATAACGAAGTAGTTTTTGGATGCACCATTAACATTTTTGACTGACTGTTTGCCACTTGATTATTGAATGAATGCCGCCATTACAAGTTTACAACAATGAGCGAAACGTGATTGAACTATTTTCATCAACGTGTTTTGAAAGCCATGAATGTTTCAAAACCATTGTTATTATATAATTAATGTAATGAGAGAATAATAAAAGTGATAATCTGTCAGCCACGCAGTCTGAAATACTTGCAATACATTTCAGTTGGTCGGTAATGTGCAGTAATTTGTAACGCTTGTTATGAAGGAATAAATGCTTAATTTGCAGCATTTCATGTTAACAAGCAATATAGTTATGGGTAATTATATGTCTAGACAACCCTCCTTCACTGTCGTATTGTATCACACACACACACACACACACACACACACACACACACACACACACACACATGACACGCAATCACACACACACACACACACACACACATGCAGTGGTCCTGTCCTGCCCTGCCATTTATCACACCCAGGTTCGAAGCTCGCTCAGGCCTTTTAGATATTTCGCTGACAATCGAGTGTGTGTGTGGATTGTTGTGTGGTGTGTGAAATCCCATTGGAACCTTAACCAAAGATCGGTCTTTTATGAGTTCTAATAATTTTTCCAGACGGATAAAAGCTGGCTATCAAGAGTCATGCACAAGTTCGAAACTATTAACAATAGCACACACGCGTACAAATTACCCTCCCTCACGCTCACCCATATCCTCATCAACCCATCCACTTATATTTACTCATGCACACACCCACCACACTTTTTGGGTGGCGGTGGCAGAGTGGTTAGCGCCTACAAGTGGCGTGCTCGATGTGCCGAGTTCGGTTCCCAAGGGATGTCTTTCTGCAAACGTCAAGTGGCCTAAGAACACACATATGCTGCCCATTAACTCTATCTACCTTCGACGGCGAGTGCATCGGAGGACACAAGGGGGCAGCATGAGCCTCTAATCACAGGTTCCACCATAAAAATCCTGCCTGCGCCTCCACGGGCGAGGGCCAACTATCACAGCCCTCAAGTGAACTTCCGGAGACTACCATCCCACCCCTGGAGGTCACTGCCTACAGGCGCTATAGGCACAAATGTTAAAAAAAAAAAAAAACATACCGCCCATCTACATAACATCCGCTGAAGAGTTGTACACACACCTCCACCTTCCTACACACATGTAACCATTTGCGTCCCTAACCATTTACCTAGTCACCCCCTCCCACCCCCACACCCACCATCCATCTACTCCCACACATGACACCCACCACATATAGTACGTCATCACGTAAACAAAAAACAACAAAAAATGTAGCCAGTATTTTGGTCCCGTCCCCCGAGGTATCTCCGTTTGGGCCTTATCCTGAACCGATGGACGTGCCGGCACGCAAGTGTAGGCGACAGCAGGTACTTACCGTCCGTCTCTTCGGTGGCCTGAAGACAGACGACCCACGCCAGGAAAACCAGAGCTGTGAAAGTCGCCATCGTAGTGTAGTCGAAATTCCTGTTAGCGATGGAACCACAGGGAGTCTTTTGTTCCACTTGCAACACTCGGATCCGAACAGTGACCCAATTTCCTGGATCACGCGAGCGGCCCCTTGGAACCCTCCAAGGATGCTGCTTGAAGGGCCTCGCAATGCTTCTCACCTCCCCATCATGCTCGGCACATATCGAGTTCTCGGCATCATTTTCCTGCCAAAGCCATTCACAGTAGCTCCGATTTCATATATTTACCAATCCTATGATAATCTGATCCTGTTTTTGACAGCATGAATGAATATGCAGTTCCGAAATATGTATCTATATATTTTTTTTTTATCTACTTACTATATCTACGGTATACTTATATCACTTCACTCTTAGCTTATACTGTTCGTGTGAGCACAGGAGGAGGAAGGCGAGCCATGTCTCCGTGTGTTCAGGCTTGTAATGCTGCGTTATGCTGGCGCTTCATGGGTCTTGGTGCTGCAGGATGGCCAGCCCGTCACTGTGCTGGCGCGCCTCCGCTACGCCATGGCATCACGGCTACACGCCACGCACACGTCATCTACTCGTCACTTATCCCGCCAAAAAGTTTGTATTAAAATTCTCCTCACTTATTTAGCAAATCAATACTTTGTTTTCAACTTCAACAAAAAATAACTAATGTTTCCAAGCGAGTGTAGGAGGAGTAGAGTGTAGGACACAGGTGTGAGCGGCAGGTGTTGCCAGGACATCAAAACACCGCAGTATATATCCAGGCTCTCGCTAAACACACTCCCCCCTGGTGGACGCAGCTTCGGTCTCCGCCACGAGCGTCATCCTGAACCGCCTGC
The DNA here is from genome assembly GCA_016584305.1 of Chionoecetes opilio. Classification (NCBI taxonomy): domain Eukaryota; kingdom Metazoa; phylum Arthropoda; class Malacostraca; order Decapoda; family Majidae; genus Chionoecetes; species Chionoecetes opilio. Next base: position 436,076 of record JACEEZ010007847.1, on the reverse strand, counting down.
ACGAAGGAAACTGGCGGCCGGCGAGCCAGTCGACCACACACCCGCCTGCACACGCGCTCTCCTCAGTCTTCTCTATTTCTCTTCTTCTATATCTTCTCTTCCTGACCTATTTCTTTTTGCTGAATAACCCTTGAATACCTTAATGTCCGGCTTTGTGTTGAGAGGACTGAGACTGGCCAATACTCATGTCATCCGGTGCTGTGTATTTATTGTATTTGTCTTGCCTGGCACTCACAGCAAGACATCGATAATGTTATAAGAGGAAGATCATTATTTACTCTTCAAAACTTTCAAGATGCAAAAAAAAAAAAGTTTATCAGCAGAGTGATGGGTCCTCAAATGGTGGTGAATGGCGTGTGAATCAATTGTTACTTTCTTGTCAATAATTGTATCACGTTTCACTAAAGGAAGCGGGAGAGGTATCCGTGGAATGACGATTTTTATTTGATATATTGCTTTAGATCACAGCATATTGTGTTTCCATTATACAACGCATTAGACTGCAATGTTTTGTATTGTTTACTCATCGTCATAAAAAAAAGCATATCTTAAAAAAGAAATAGGGAAAAACTGGTTCACTAATAGGGTGGTAAATTATAAATTATTGGAATGGACTCAGTAGGCAGGTAGTTAGTGTGGAGTCATTAGCGAGTTTTAAAAGGAAGCTAGATACATTCATGGATGGGGATGAAAGGTGGATGTAGGTAGTGTTAAGTAACAGGAACTACCTCGTGTAGGTCTCGCGGCCTCTTGTATCTTCCTTATTTTCTTATGTTCTTATGTTCGTATATAACATGTTCCGGAAAGCAAATATTCTGGGAACTGAAGAAATGTAAGAAAATATAATTCAAGACTATAATGTATAAAAAAAAGGCCCAGATTTTGTTAGTATAGTAACATCAAAATATTCCTGTAGAGAATGCCGCTGGGAAAAAAATAAGAGAGAGAGAGAGAGAGAGAGATAGAGAGAGAGAGAGAGAGAGAGATGGATCACATGAAAGAATGCAGCCCCTGTATTTCATATATTTATTTTTTCCCGATATAGGTATACAATGCGCCCTTTGGCAACTACACACTTCATTCCTGTGATGAATTTTACGACAGCGGAAGGAGCAGTTCTTGCCTTGTTAGTTATACAAAATCGATGGAGGGGTCGGCCTACACACACCCATAGATAAATATAAAAAAGTGGCGGGGTAGAAAAAATGGCGGGGAGCTTCAATTTTGATATGGTAATATGGTAATGCAAGGGGCAGAGGTTAGTGTATTAGGGTATGGTTGCGATGGCAGGAGAATCTAGGAAATGACATACGTGGCTGTCAGAGGAGATGGGAAGGGATGAAGAACAGACCATATATAGCAAGACATAAAGTAGGTCTGGTTATGTAATACTGAGATGTATAAGTACTTGTTTATATTAATGATTATACGAGAGAGAGAGAGAGAGAGAGAGAGAGAGAGAGAGAGAGAGAGAGAGAGAGAGAGAGAGAGAGAGAGAGAGAGAGAGAGAGAGAGAGAGAGAGAGAGAGAGAGAGAAGTGTGACTGACTTTTTGGCTAATGAAATAAAAAAAACTTACCTTTTCTGATTTAATTAATGATTCTGTTGTGTGTGTGTGTGTGTGTGTGTGTGTGTTGTGTGTGTGTGTGGTGTGTGTGTGGTGTGTGTGTGTGTGTGTGTGGTGTGTGTGTGTGTGGTGTGTTGTGTGTGTGTGTGTGTGTGTAATATAAATTAAGTCGACAAACAAGTAACACCATTTAAGTTACAAAAGTCAGACACTTAAATCGTCATCCGATAGGCCTATGAAGGCGATTAAAACGGACAGTTAAGGGAAACGGTCAAGCATAAATATGTGAATTAATAGATCAACAAATATTCAAATACTATATTGATACAAGTTGAGGAAAAATAAAATAAAAACATATTTTCTTAGACTTAATTTCAGAGTTTGTTGTTATCCCTATTTTTTACCTCCAATTGTCATTCTGTAGCGTTCTAACACTTCGTTTGGAATGCTATTTATTTATCTATTTTATCTATTTATTCTATATATTCTATCTATCTATATTTATCTATCTATTGGAATGCTATTTTACGCTATCTATCAAGGATTTCGGTAAGATTCCTGTCCTCTGAAATCTTATTATTGATACTCTATTTATGCCCGGCAATGTTTTGTTTCGGAGACTATTGTTCGTTAGCGTTTTTTATTCATTTGAAGATATTGATTTTAGTGTCGATCGTGTCCTCTCTCTCAATTTCCCCAAGTCCTTTGATACACAGCCGGCCAAACACCAATATCTGAATTCTGGCGAGTTAGGTCAGAGCATTTCGCCTCTGACCTTTCTCCTCTCCAAGAACAGGTCAAGGAAATTTTAACCCTTGAGGCCCAAAACGTAATTTCCATTGTAATTTGGATACTATTAGACGATTTATAAAGAGTATAAGCAATATTTTATAGATATGACCTATTTAGTATCCTTGCCCACTAACTAATATGGTATATTTAGTTACTTTATGTAATTTCATGGCTAACAACAGACGATTTCATATAGCAAAGGAAAGATTGGGCGTGTAGTGGTTAACGACACATAGTTCCATATGTTGGTTACGCGCAAAATCAAGTAGAAACATTTTATACGTCATTAATTAAATATGTAATTGCACTTGTATGAGTCTCTTTTCATATATGATAAACTGTTTCATTTTCACATAAACTACTGGGCCGAAAATCTGATATCTGCCTATTATTGAATCAGCTTTGACTGAGTGAAATATTTCAAACCGTATATATAGTTGTCTCATTAATACTATTTAATGGCTAATTACATACAGGTCTATTGTGATCCCCTACAAGTTGGCAGGGATTCCACCTATGCACTGCTGTTTACCGAACGTTGCATCAATACTTTTCACTGGTAGAATCTGGAACTCTCTGTTTCTATTTTTCCACCTTCCTACGACTTAAATATTTTCAAGAGGGGAGTGACAAGACACCTCCCGAATTAAATTGGCCCACCCCTATTTCTCTATGCTCCTACTGTCTTCTTTATGCTCTTACTGTCTTCTTTATGCTCTTAATGTCTTCTTTATGCTCTTACTGTCTTCTTTATGCTCTTACTGTCTTCTTTATGCTCTTACTGTCTTCTTTATGCTCTTACTGTCTTCTTTCCTTACTGTCTTCGTTATGCTCTTACTGTCTTCTTTATGCTCTTACTGCTTCTTTATGCTCTTACTGTCTTCTTTATGCTCTTACTGTCTTCTTTATGCTCTTACTGTCTTCTTTATGCTCTTACTGTCTTCTTTATGCTCTTACTGTCTTCTTTATGCTCTTACTGTCTTCTTTATGCTCTTACTGTCTTCTTTATGCTCTTACTGTCTTCTTTATGCTCTTACTGTCTTCTTTATGCTCTTACTGTCTTCGTTATGCTCTTACTGTCTTCTTTATGCTCTTACTGTCTTCTTTATGCTCTTACTGTCTTCTTTATGCTCTTACTGTCTTCTTTATGCTCTTACTGTCTTCGTTATGCTCTTACTGTCTTCTTTATGCTCTTAATGTCTTCGTTATGCTCTTACTGTCTTCTTTATGCTCTTACTGTCTTCTTTATGCTCTTACTGTCTTCTTTATGCTCTTACTGTCTTCTTTATGCTCTTACTGTCTTCTTTATGCTCTTACTGTCTTCTTTATGCTCTTACTGTCTTCTTTATGCTCTTACTGTCTTCTTTATGCTCTTACTGTCTTCTTTATGCTCTTACTGTCTTCTTTATGCTCTTACTGTCTTCTTTATGCTCTTACTGTCTTCTTTATGCTCTTACTGTCTTCTTTATGCTCTTACTGTCTTCTTTATGCTCTTACTGTCTTCGTTATGCTCTTACTGTCTTCTTTATGCTCTTACTGTCTTCTTTATGCTCTTACTGTCTTATTTATGCTCTTACTGTCTTCTTTATAGGGACTGGCAACTAGGCGGGATTTTTGTTACCTCTTTTATTTTTTTGCCCTTGGCCAGTCCTTTCTGATGTATAAAACAAAACTTATCTCATCATGTATTTTGTATTTTTCCCAAACAACAAATATATTAACTTACTCTAAACTCCTATCTTGTTCGTCTCTTCACTGAGTAATACACGACGCGTACACGTCCTACACGTCCTGTTTCATCTCTTGATTGCGATATACCACAGTTCCAGGGTCATTATTGTCGTATATTAACCATACGTTCTATCTAAATTTACTGTAAGTCGCTTCTTATATGTTCGTTATAGTTGCCTTCTATTTATTAACCATATATTTTGTCTAAATTTAATGTAAGTCGCTTCTAATATGTTCGTTATAGTTGCTTTCTATTTGATGAAAAAAATGTGTTGCTTCTGTTTCCCTTCCTTTCTGCTTTTCAATGGATTTTTAGGTCATGACATTTAATGCTTCCACTTTTATGTTCTGGATGGTGAGGCATTATAATTGGCGGCGTAAGATTTATTTTGATACTGGTGAGCCTCTAGGTATTTAAATAAAAACAAAAACTTACCGTATGTTGTAGTGTTCGTGTGTGAAGACTTTTTGTACTAAGTTTTGAACCGGAAATTTTATAGTTGTAAGTTCATTGTCATTGTGATCCTCTCAATGTACTTTTAACCTTGAAATAAAAAGTCGCTATTCCTTTGTGCAGAGGGAAAAATGACATCAAATTCAGATTATGTTGTGTTGCTTTGATCAGCACATAAAGTTCATTACACATGCAAGACTTAGTAAAAATGCTTCTTTTCTACAAGAACAGGGCGTATCCGAAACACACTGCCGCAAAATGACGGCGTAATTATAATACAAAGATCAAAGGGATATACATGTCAGCTGTTGCGTAAATATTGTTAATGAATGAATGGGTGAAGTAATTGATAAGTTAGTGTTAATTGTATTACTTAGTTGTTTGTGCATCAATAAGGTATCGTTAATTGTTACTCTCACCTGTGATGAGGGATGTTGTTTGTTGTTGTTATTATTGTCCTTATTGTTGTTGTTGTGCTGATGATGCTGATGATGAACGTAATAGACACCGTATATAGTTAGTGCGGAGTCATTAGGGAGCTTTAAAAGGAGGCTGGATAATTTCATGGATAGGGATGAAGGGTGGATGTAGGTATATGTTAAGTATCAGGAACTACCTCGTGTAGGTCTCGCGGCCTCTTGTAGCTTCCTTATTTTCTTATGTTCTTATGTTCTTATAGAAAGCCTCAGTAGACGTATAACGAGTATGAGATATAAATAACGAGTCTGTTTTCACCCTAATGTTTGTGTTACGTTGAAAATCTTGTTGCGAGGAGTGTTCCCTTTGTCGTCCACAGCAGACCCGTGTTTGTGCGAGGCGAGGACGCGGCAGATCCCCTCGACCAAGCGCAGCCAAGCTCACACCCGGCTGGACCCAACTCTAATGATGCCCTGTGCGGCAGATTTACATTGTGGAAGTTCTCGTTTAGGGCGATTGTGTATTGTTATATTATTATCATTTGAGGTAGATTTCTTCAAACTTTCATATTTATCCTGTGTGGACTGTAACATCTCATAAATTGGTCCGTTTCAGCTCTACTTTGAAAGACATATAGTTGAGGTATGAGGGTGATGTGTAAAAAGTAAAGTAAAAAGTGAAAGTGGGGTTGAAATAGGGTATATTTGTTTCAAGAAGTGGGTTGAAAAAGGGTATATTTGGGGTTGAAAAGGGTATATTTGGGGTTGAAAAGGGTATATTTGGGGTTGAAAAGGGTATATTTGGGGTTGGAAAGGGTATATTTGGTTGAAAAGGGTATTTGGGGTTGAAAAGGGTATATTTGGGGTTGGTAAAGTGTAGATTTGGGTTGAAAAGGGTATATTTGGGGTTGAAAAGGGTATATTTGGGGTTGAAAAGGGTATATTTGGGGTTGGAAAGGGTATATTTGGGGTTGAAAAGGGTATATTTGGGGTTGAAAAGGGTATATTTGGTGTTGAAAAGGGTATATTTGGGGTTGAAAAGGGTATATTTGGGGTTGGTAAAGTGTAGATTTGGGGTTGAAAAGGGTATATTTGGGGTTGAAAAGGGTATATTTGGGGTTGAAAAGGGTAGATTTAGGGTTGAAAAGGGTATATTTGGGGTTGAAAAGGGTATAGTTGGGGTTGAAAAGGGTATATTTGGTGTTGAAAAGGGTATATTTGGGGTTGAAAAGGGTATATTTGGGGTTGAAAAGGATATATTTGGGGTTGAAAAGGGTATATTTGGTGTTGAAAATTGGTAAAAGGGTATATTTGGGGTTGAAAGGGTATATTGGGGTTGAAAGGGTATATTTAGGGTTGAAAAGGGTATATTTGGGGTTGAAGGATAGGGTGAAAAGGGTATATTTGGGGTTGAAAAGGGTATATTTGGGGTTGAAAAGGGTATATTTGGGGTTGAAAAGGGTATATTTGGGGTTGAAAAGGGTATATTTGGGGTTGAAAAGGGTATATTTGGGGTTGAAAAGGGTGATTAGTGTTGGGGTTGAAAAGGGTATTTGGTGAAAGGGTATATTGGGTTGAAAAGGGTAGATTTAGGGTTGAAAAGGGTATATTTGGGGTTGAAAAGGGTATAGTTGGGGTTGAAAAGGGTATATTTGGGGTTGAAAAGGGTATATTTGGGGTTGAAAAGGGTAGATTTGGGGTTGGAAAAGGGTATATTTGGGGTTGAATAAGGGTAGATTTGTTTCAATCCTTAAGGGTAGATTTGTAAAGGTAGAAACAGGATGGCAGTATTTCATCACTACAAATAACCTGTGTTTCTACCCATTTCGTGCCCATCTTTTCTAGGAGTGATAGCAGACCAGGCAGTACGAAAAATATATTCTTTTGCTTTGGTATCGTCCTTTTAGAGTAACCACTGGGGTCTTATTTTTCCAGACTGGTTTCAACCTAACTAGTTTTTCTTCAAATAGACGAAAGGTAACTACTACCCAGAGTGAATTCATCTCTCTCTCTCTCTCTCTCTCTCTCTCTCTCTCTCTCTCTCTCTCTCTCTCCTCTCTCTCTCTCTCTCTTCCTCTCTCTCTCTCTCTCTCTCTCTCTTTTGTTATTCTTCTCTGTGTGTATGTTGTCTCTCTTCTCTCTCTCTCTCTCTCTCTCTCTCTCTCTCTCTCTCTCTCTCTTCTCTCTCTCTCTCTCTCTCTCTCTCTCTCTCTCTCTCTCTCTCTCTCGTGTCGCTCTCTCTCTCTGGGTATCCTCTCTCTCTCTCTCTCTCTCTCCTCTCTCTCTCTCTCTCTCTCTCTCTTCTCTCTCTCTCTCTCTCTCTTCTCTCTCTTCTCTCTCTCTCTCTCTCTCTCTTCTCTCTCTCTCTCTCTCTCTCTCTCTCTCTCCACAAGTCAAATCTAGGCCTACCAATTCTGCCCATCCCTCTCATGTTTATCTTCAACAGCTTCTTAATAGGGTGAGTGATAAGCCTATACAAACGACCAACGTACTATATGGAGAGGGTCAGGGAGGGTGGATGCTACTCTTCATGATCACACTTACCGATAGACTCTGCTGTGTGGCCTGGCGAAGGAAAAGTATTGGAGAAGGCGTACATGTAGGAATCAATTATGGAGGCCTTTCGTGGGCAATAGTACCCTTGGGATGGAGGCGATGGACCCACTCTGCTACTCCCCTTAAGGGTCATGACCGATCGGATGAATGGTGGGTCAGGGAATATCGGTGCATTTAGAGCCATGACCAGAGTAGCCTTTGGACCATGTATACCCAAAGGAGAACCATTTATTGAATATGTATTGTTGTTGAAGTGGTGGTGGTTGTTGTTTTTGTAGTATTAGTAGTAGTATAGTAGTAGTAGTAGAAGCAGTAGTAGTAGTAGTAGTATAATAGTAGTAGTAGTAGTTGTAGTTGTAGTAGCCATTTATTGAATTTGTATTGTTGTTGAAATAATGATGGTGGTGATGGTTGTTGTAGTAGTAGTAGTGTAGTAGTAGTAGTAGTAGTAGTAGTAGTAGTAGTAGTAGTAGTAGTAGTAGTAGTAGTAGTAGTAGTAGTAGTATCAGCAGTAGAAGCAGCAGCAGAGGCAAAATAACCGCCTGTAAAACTTTCGAAGACATTTTTCTATTCATATGGAAGTCTTATTGGAAAGTAAAGTTATTTTGAAGCAAATCCTAGATGGTAGCACATCTTCCATATTCATGAAACAAAGGTAGCAGAAAATATATAAATCACAGCGAAATATTATTGTATTTGAAAACTTTTGACTGGTTGGTTCAGTTCGTTTGATCTCGTGTTGTTGAATAAGCTCTTTGATTAGAGAACAAAAACAGATGAATAAAACACATGTGAATCGAGTTTTGCCCGGGAACAAAGGTTATAATAGAGAAATTCTAACACAATGACGAGAAAAACTTGATTCTTATTAATACCCAATCACGTGTTCGAGGAGCCTTTCGGGACGAGCCTGCAAAATACAACGATACAAAGAGCAACCCTGAGAAGGAAGAAAAAAATTGATCACCAATGAACATGAAATTTACACTAAAGAAAAAACTGGTTGAACTGGTTTCACTATTGTTTTATATGAAGAAAGTTTGGCTTATCTGTCCCGCGACTCACACGACAGGTGGCTGTAAGAAAATATGAACTGCGAGATTTATTTTGATTTAATTCATCTATAATAATATAAGCGAAAGTGTGTGTGTCTGTCTGTCTGTCTGTCCGCGATAGGTGCCGCCCCCCGTGGCGGAATCCCATCATATGTCACAGTTTTGGAACCAGCTCGACCAGGGGAAGGTTTTAAGCCCACTTATGAGATGATCCGATCACTTCTTTTTCTTTTCTTTTTAGCAGCCTATTAGCGAGAATTGTGAAAAAAAAAATGTGGGTTGCGAGAATTGAGGAAACCTTGATGTAGGGTGATGGGTAATGGGTGAGTGAATGGGTGGGGGGTGATGGGTGAGGGAATAGGTGGGGGGTGATGGGTAATGGGTGAGTGAATGGATGTGTGGTGATGGGTAATGGGTGAGTGAATGGGTGGGGGGTGATGGGTAATGGGTGAGTGAATGGGTGGGGGGAATACATACATTTCTACATCCATGATTTCAGGAAATTAGAAGGGGCTATCTGGAGAGTCTGTGTTTGGTGGGCCGAAGGCCTACCAATAGCCCTCCGCAGGAGCTAGCCAAAAAGGTCGCCCGGAGGGCGGCTTTGCGGCTAGTATATATATATAACTACTGCTGCTGCCCACACACGCAGAGGACTGGCATCACGATTCTGTGAGGATAATCATTTATGGACTAGCCTTAAGGCTTGGCATCATAGACGAAACCCCACACACGCTGACGATAGTCGTTAAGGATTGGCATGAGAACAGACATCAAGGCATCGTAAATTGCTTGGCATGTCTCTGGGATTATTAATCCAAGAGCTTGTGGGGAGATACCTGTTGAAAACTTCAGATCTTCCAGTGACCGTCCCGTTGCAAGAAACCTCAGGGTTGCAGCTATAGCCTCTCTCTGCTGATATGGATTTCCTCATTACTGTATCTTTCTTTTTTATCACCGGGGAAACCAGGGTTAACAAATATCTGAATGAATCATCAGTCATCCTTAAGTAGTTTTTAAAATCATCAGTTTTATTTTCTCTCAGTTCATCCAGCAAACACCATATGAGAAAGCTTGTCTCTCTTTTTTAGCCACGGTTTTGTCCATAGTCCACGTTTTTTATGACAACGTTCTTCTTCAGTTTCTTCACTTAGCACTATCAGTAGTCAGTGTTCTGTCTTTTACTTAAGGCCATGATCAGTGGCGTACCGAGAGGGGGGGGGGGGGGAGCATACCGGCCATGCCCCCCCCTTTTGCAAAGAAAAAAAATATATATAAATAGATAGATAAATAGATAGATAGATATATAGATAGATATATAGATATATAGATAGATAAATAGATAGACAGATATATAGATAGATATATAGATATATAGATAGATAGATAGATAGATAGATAGATACATTTTTTTAATAAAAAAATATATAAATTACATTTATTTAAAAAAAAATTTTTTGATTATATGTATTTTTATTATTATTATTTTTTTTTCTATTTTATATATATATATATTTTTTTTGGTTTTTCATAACTTTTTTTTCTTCATATTTTTTTTTTTTTTTTTTTTATTATATATATATTTTTATTATTAGATTTTTTTATTTATAAATTTTATATATTTTTTAATATTTTATAATATTTTTTTAAATATTTTATATTTTTTTATTATATATATTTTATTTTTTTATTTTATTATATATATATATATATATATATATATATATTATATATATATATATATATATATATATATATATATATATATATATATATATATATATATATATATATTATATATATATATATATATATATTGGCCCCTTTTCAATTTACTGTGTACGCACTGATGATGTAATACTGTAAAATGAATAAATTATACACTCATTTTACTCCCTCACGCAACGATGGCTCACGTGGCCATATGTCGACTGGTGAGAAAGTCAGCCTGGTACCCCTACACGCAGACGATTGGCTTCATGGCCCAAGCCCCGCTCGTGCGAGTTAAACCAGACGTATTGCCATGAGGCTCAATATTCCGCTCACGTGGAATAACAACGAAGCACCACCATCGACGATTGAGGACGGTGAGGATGAGGACTGGCCTCTTGACGCAATCCTCACAAAATCGTGATGCCAGTCCTCTGCGTGTGTGGGCAGCTTACGGCCATTATTTCCAGAGTTGAAGTATAAATTGTGACAGGAATTTTTCATGTGTTTTGGCGCCACACATTTCAGTGACTGTTGACTGGATAAGAAATGTGACTCATCTGCGTGACTCTCTTTATCGTTATTACTTATTATTTGTATTATTATTTTCATTACTATTATTTCTTGTATCAGTAATAGTAGTAGTAGTAGTATAGTTGTAGTGCGTAGTAGTGGTATTGGTAGTGGTGGTGGCAGTGGTAGGTAGTGGTGGTGTTTGTGGCGATGACAGTGGCAGGTAGTGGTCGTGTTTGTGGTGGTGTTGGCAGTGGTGGTGGCAGTGTTTGTGACAGTGGTAGGTACTTTAGGTGTTTGTGGCGATGACAGTGGTAGGTAGTGGTCGTGTTTGTGGTGGTGGTAGGTAGTGTTGGTGACAGTGGTGGTGGGTTTTTCCTTGCGTTCACAAAATAGAGAGTTTACACACTTCCCACTTTTCCCGGAGCGATTACGGCGAGTGCTGACAAGTGTTGGGACGGCATGTCAAAACTTCTTTCCGGTTAGCTCAGCGGCGAGTCTGCGTTGCGTCCTCGCCATCCTCTTTTTTCCCTCCCCTCGCATGGAATAGATATTGTGAAGAGTGGTGGTCGAAACGGTCATGTTCACTGTATTTATTTGTTCCTGTGACGTTTTCTTTTTATGATGTAAATAACGTGTAGAGTGCAAGGAATAAAAGTTGTTATTTAACCCCTTCACGCCCAGATCTATCCTTTGATATATAAAATAGTCTGCTGTTGGCCATACAATTACGAAAAGTAACTAAATATACCAAATTAACTAATGAACTAGGATACTAAACATGTCATATCTGTTATAATATTGCTTATATTCATTGAAATTGTCTAATGGTAGTCAACATACAATGGAAATTATGATGTGGGTCTCAAGGGTTAAGATTACGTTGTTGTGACAAACCAGCGACTACATTCTGTGCTCGAATTACTGTACGAAGCGAATGTACATACTTAAGATTGGTGCTTAAATAGTACGAATATATAAATCAATTTACGTATCTGTTGCCTCTCGAGAATATTTAAAGTCTAAAGAAACTCCTTTGTATCATTGATGACCGTGATAAGACATTTTTTCCCTTAATCGTGCTAGAAATGGAAAGACAAATTAATACAATTGAAATCCAAGTCTGAATCTTCGTATAGAGGTTGGGTAACAATATTACAGTGTTTTTAACCCCTTGAGACCCAGCACGTAATTTCCATTGTAATTTGGCTACCATTAGATGATTTTTAGTGAAGTTAAGCAATATTTAATAGCTATGACCTATATTTAGTATCCTTGTCGACTAACTAATTTCGTATATTCATTTACTTTTCGTAATTTTATGGCTAACAACATGCGATTTTGTATAGCAAAGGAAAGATCTGGGCGTGAAAGGGGTAATGTTTTGTCCATTTGTTTAATAGCAGTGGAGTGTCCTTCATGGCTCCCTGAAGTGTTATGACGTCAACTGACAACACTTGAAGGTGATGAGTTGGATGAACAAACACGTTCACGAAGTCCTGTCTGTCCGTCCTCGTTTCGGTGCATCTGACCTTTGACTAAACCTTTCGAGTAACCATTAGTTACCAGTTGTTAAGTTGTTAAGGATGGCTTTGTGAGTGCCGTGTATCCCCGTAGGGTGAATATATGTGAAGGTGGAGGCTGCATAGGGGTGAAGGTGGAGGCTGCATAGGGGTGAAGGTGGAGGTGTATAGGGGTGAGGGTGGAGGTGTATAGGGGTGAGGGTGGAGGCTGGATAAGGGTGAAGGTGGAGGTGTATAGGGGTGAGGGTGGAGGCTGGATAGGGGTGAAGGTGGAGGCTGCATAGGGGTGAAGGTGGAGGCTGTATAGGGGTGAAGGTGGAGGTTACATAGGGGTGAAGGTGGAGGTTACATACGGGTGAAGGTGGAGGCTACATAGGGGTGAAGGTGGAGGCTACATAGGGGTGAAGGTGGAGGCTACATAAGGGTGAAGGTGGAGGCTACATAGGGGTGAAGGTGGAGGCTACATAGGGGTGAAGGTGGAGGCTGCATAGGGGTGAAGGTGGAGGCTGTATAGGGGTGAAGGTGGAGGCTGCATAGGGGTGAAGGTGGAGGCTACATAGGGGTGAAGGTGGAGGCTACATAGGGGTGAAGGTGGAGGCTGCATAGGGGTGAAGGTGGAGGCTGTATAGGGGTGAAGGTGGAGGCTGTATAGGGGTGAAGGTGGAGGCTGCATAGTGGTGAAGGTGGAGGCTGCATAGGGGTGAAGGTGGAGGCTGCATAGGGGTGAGGGTGGAGGCTACATAGGGGTGAAGGTGGAGGCTGTATAGGGGTGAGGGTGGAGGCTGGATAGGGGTGAAGGTGGAGGCTGTATAGGGGTGAAGGTGGAGGCTGCATAGTGGTGAAGGTGGAGGCTACATAGGGTTGAAGGTGGAGGCTGCATAGGGGTGAAGGTGGAGGCTGCATAGGGGTGAAGGTGGAGGCTGCATAGGGGTGAGGGTGGAGGCTGCATAGGGGTGAGGGTGGAGGCTGCATAGGGGTGAGGGTGGAGGCTGCATAGGGGTGTAGGTGGAGGCTGCATAGGGGTGAAGGTGGAGGCTGTATAGGGGTGAAGGTGGAGGCTGCATAGGGGTGAGGGTGGAGGCTGCATAGGGGTGAAGGTGGAGGCTGCATAGGGGTGAAGGTGGAGGCTGCATAGGGGTGAGGGTGGAGACTGCATAGGGGTGAAGGTGGAGGCTGTATAGGGGTGAGGGTGGAGGCTGCATAGGGGTGAAGGTGGAGGCTACATAGGGGTGAAGGTGGAGGCTGCATAGGGGTGAAGGTGGA
>JACEEZ010007847.1:415000-420000 GCA_016584305.1 Chionoecetes opilio | reverse complement strand
CGGAATGGCAGGTGTGGTAATGGACATGTCAAATTAGTATTGGATGGGAGGCGGTGGTGATGGCTGTGTCAGGTCAGTGTATGGGGCAGAGGGGGGGGGGGTCGATAGGGGTGTCAAATATAGGGTGAATGGGGCAGACGGAGGTGGTGATAGGGTGTCAAATATAGGGTGTTAGAAATAGGTTGTGTGGTAATAGGGGTGTTAGAAATAGGTTGTGTGGTAATAGGGGTGTTAGAAATAGGGTGTGGTAATAGGATGTAAAAATAGGGTGTGTGGTAATAGGAGGTGGTAAATATAGGGTGTGTGGTAATAGGGGTGTTAAAAATAGGGTGTGTGGTAATAGGGGTGTTAGATATAGGGTGTGTGGTAATAGGGGTGTTAAATATAGGGTGTGTGGTAATAGGGGTGTTAGATATAGGGTGTGTGGTAATAGGGGTGTTAAATATAGGGTGTGTGGTAATAGGGGTGTTAAATATAGGGTGTGTGGTAATAGGGTGTGTGGTAATAGGGTGTGGTAAAAGTCAGTGGTGACGTGGCGGATCACTATCAGGGGAGAAAGGGTGTTGCTGCTGTCTTCACTGTGATGGTAATTGCTCCGTGTCTGCCGTGCTCGTGGTTGCTTTCTGTGTTTTCATTGTGTGTCTGAGTTGATGGGTTATACATGATTTGTTAAAAGTTGTCTTAAACGTTTCTCGATCTATTTATCTATAATCTCTCTGCCTTTTTATCTATTTTTAATATGTATGTGTATATTTTGGAAGCTTTTGAGTTTTGTTGATTATGGAAACTCGTTCTTTTTACGAGGGAGCTTTAAAAGGAGTCTGGATAAATGAATGGATGGGGATAAAAGGTAAATGTAGGTAGTGTTAAGTAAAAGGAACTACCTCGTGTAGGTTTCACGGCCTCTTGTAGCTTCCTTATTTTCTTATGTTTTCAGATGTTTAAATAAGAACGTATCATTTTTTGTATATGAATAATTATTGTGCCCTTGATAATACCTACTGATAGTTATGTTTTTTTCTGATACTGTTCTCGTATATGATTAAATAGTTATACGGTATTTCATGGTCACTATAGTGTTAGATTATGTTACGCCTACAATTATATAAAAAAAACTAAATTTTCTTAACTTTAATCGTACATTTTCTTTTCACAACATTTACATTAACATACACAAAAAAAATGTTCGAGTGCACTCTTAGAAAAAAAGGGTAGAAAAAGGGTAGAAAAAGGGTATTTGTAGTGATGAAATACTGCTACCCTTTTTCTACCCTTACAAATATACCCTTTCGGATCGACGCAAATGTACCCTTTTCCAACCCTCTCGTCTAAAAAGGGTAAATAATGGGTAGATGTAGGGTATAATCGGCAGCATCTACCCTACAGCCGGGACATAGGGTTTAAAAAGAGTAGTGATGGTGCGATGTAACAATTCTACCCTTAATATACCCCCCATTTCTGAGAGTGTAGAAGTGACATAAAGAAAGTGTTACACCATTATGTCACGTCTGCAACCATGAAAAAAACCTTCATTTTGTTAACTTAAGTCGCATGTTTTCTTTTCACAGCAATTAATTACATTTACCTACACTTAGCTTAAAAAACTGTTCGAGTGAAAGTGAAAGAAAGAAACTGTTACACCATTATGTTACGCCTACATTAAAACAGACCTCCCTTTTCTTAACTTTAATCGTACTTTTTCTTTTCACAACAATTACATTTACATACACCTGGCTTAAAATTTTCGAGTGAAAGTGAAACAATATATACTTTAAACCTAATTAGCATCAGATGAAAGAGCATTGTTATTTGCTGTTTGTCGTCGCGCGAAAAAAAAACGAGTAGTGAAATTTGAAACAGTAAACGGTAGACGACGATCTAGGCACACAACACACGACACGAGTAACATTGCGGCCCACCTGTCTCTCTGCTTAGTAAAGTTAGTCGCTCCAGTCTGCTGTTGAATTTAATTATGCTTCATTTAGTAAAGTTACGTACTATCTATCACTGGTTCTGCGTATTGTCAGTTATAATATAGTTTGTTACGCCCATCCGTGTTCCACTTGATCAAGGAAGCTGTTGTTAAAGGAAGCTTAACTCATTTTTTTGGTAACACACGTACTTATATATATTACAGGAACTACCACGTGTAGGTCTCACGGCCTCTTGTAGCTTCCTTATTTTATTATGTTATTATGTTCATATATATAGCAAATACAGACGAAAGCGCTAACACGTAATTTCAAAGGGTAGGTATTGTAGGTATATTCTTACTTATTTGTTACCACTTATATGCTTAACTGATCGCTGCTTCTGCTCAGCTCGGCTCATCGGCTTGAAGAACCTAATAATTTTTGATGCATTATTAATTGACGCACGCTATGTCTTGCTCTGGACCCGTTGGTGTAATCTGGTCACTTGATACTTGTAATTATGTATATGAAGCTGGAGAAGAGTAGGAGGAAGAGGCAATAGCGAAATGGAAGAAGAGGAAGAAGAAGAGGAGGAGGAAGAGGCGAAAGCGAATAGGAAGAGGAAGAAGAAGAAGAGGAGGAGGAAGAGGCGAAAGCGAATAGGAAGAAGAGGAAGAATAAGAGGAGGAGGGAGAGACGAAAGCAAATAGGAAGAAGAGGAAGAAGAGGAGGAGGAAGAGGCGAAAGCGAATAGGAATAAGAGGAAGAATAAGAGGAGGAGGGAGAGACGAAAGCGAATAGGAAGAAGAGGAAGAATAAGAGGAGGAGGGAGAGACGAAAGCGAATAGGAAGAAGAGGAAGAATAAGAGGAGGGAGAGGCGAAAGCGAATAGGAAGAAGAGGAAGAATAAGAGGAGGAGGGAGAGGCGATAGCGAATAGGAAGAAGAGGAAGAATAAGAGGAGGAGGGAGAGGCGATAGCGAATAGGAAGAAGAGGAAGAAGAGGAGGAGGAAGAGGCGAAAGCGAATAGGAATAAGAGGAAGAATAAGAGGAGGAGGGAGAGACGAAAGCGAATAGGAAGAAGAGGAAGAATAAGAGGAGGAGGGAGAGGCGATAGCGAATAGGAAGAAGAGGAAGGAGAAGAGGAGGAGGGAGAAGCGAAAGCGAATAGGAAGAAGAGGAAGAATAAGAGGAGGAGGGAGAGGCGAAAGCGAATAGGAAGAAGAGGAAGAATAAGAGGAGGAGGGAGAGGCGAAAGCGAATAACATAACCTGACATTAGAGTTCTCGTGATTGTAGTTTAACGAAGTGCAGTTTTGAATCACATAGTGAAATGTCATTGTAAATTTTTTTTTATCTGCAGTGGTATTTTTTATATATTTGTTTAATGTTTCTTTATGGCTGTGAATGACCTGGCTTTGGTGGCGCCGATTGAGGGATAAAAGGGATATAAATGTCCATGTCGTGTCCGCGAGGTGTTTGTGTCCGATGGAAAATGTTATTACTCTGTTTACCTTTATTGGCTTCCCTTGATGATAATGTGTTTAGGGTTCACAAAGCCGATTTTATAATATTGCCTCTATTTTTTATGTGTATTTCTAAACCTGATATTTTCCTGGTGACTTTCCGCTCATGAAAAGGGAAAGAAACAATGTATTAAAATGTGTTGAGGCCTTTTATCATTCATTTCATACTCGTGTCTTTTTACACTAAGACAATATATATTTTTTTACTGTGTATTTCTAAACCTGATATTTTCCTGGTGACTTTCCGGTAATGAAAGGTGAAAGAAACAAAGTAATAAAATGTGTTGAAGTCTTTTTAAATTTATTTCATACGCGTTTCTTTTTACACGAAGACAATATTTTCCTGTCTTTTTACTGTGTATGTCTAAACCTGATATTTTCCTGATGACTTTCCGGTAATGAATAGTGAAAGAAACAAAGTATTAAAATGTATTGAGGTCTTTTATCGTTTAGTTCATCCTCGTGCCTTGTATAATGGTGATGTTTATTAGCTCTGCGACATTAGGAAGCATTAATCAAAGTACCGTGCGAGCAGAGTTACTACCGTCAATAACAGTGTATAAAATTATCTATAGTCCCCACTGCACTAATGTCGCCAGGCGAATTTTACAGGCGAATATTACGAATTTTAGCATCACTACTGACTTGTATGTGCCACTGAAGACACGTACATAGTATACACTACTGTGCATGCCTCTTTGGTGGCACATACAAATCTGTAGTGATGCTAAAATTCGTAATATATGGCGCCTGGCGACATTAGTGCAGTGACGACTACAGTGTTATTGACGGTACATAAAGGTCGCATTTTCCATACGTTTTTAGTTACGCTAGTGTACGTTGAAAAGTTGATTTGATTTACGTTAGCCATCCCTGCAGACAATAATTTCAACAACGCTCGCTATAGTATGACATTTGACCGTTTAGCAACAAAGGCTATAATGATTTTTGTTGCTTCGGTTTACAACGTGTTGTAATGCCCTGCTAATTAGCGATGACCTAGAAACATGAAGGTCGGTCACACACACACACACACACACACACACACACACACACCACACACACACCACACACACACACACACACACACACAAACACACAACACACACCACACACACACACACACACACACCAAAACAAAAACCCACACAACACACACACACAACCACCAACACACACACACACACAACACACACACACCACACACACAACCCCACACACACACCACCACACACACACACACACACACCACACACACACACACACACACCACACACACACACACACACACAACACACACACACACACACACACACACACACACACACACCACACACACAAACACACCACACACACACACACACACACACACACACACACAACACACACACACACACCACACACACACACACACACCACAAACGAGAGAGAGAGAGAGAGAGAGATGAGAGAGGAGAGAGAGAGAGAGAGAGAGAGAGAGAGAAGAAGAGAGAGGGAGAAGAGAGAGAGAGAAAAGAGAGGAAGGAGAGAGAGAGGCGGAAAGAAGTGTAATAAAAACTCAT
>JACEEZ010007847.1:372500-405000 GCA_016584305.1 Chionoecetes opilio | reverse complement strand
CACTGCATCATAGCTTGCAGCAGGTGGTGGCAATATCCTCATGAGTCTTATTCCCTGGTGCTGCAGCTGCTTCGTGTGAGTCGTAACATAAGAACATAAGAAAATAAGTACGCTACGAGAGCCGCGAGACCTACACGTGGTAGTTCTTGTTACTTAACACTACCTGCATCCACCTTTCATCCCCATTCATTAATTTATCCAGACTTCTTTTAAAAATCCCTATTGACTCCGCACTGACCACCTGACGACTGAGTCCATTCCAATCATTTACCACCCTATTTGTGAACCAGTTTTTCCCTATTTCCTTTTTAAATCTACGCTTTTCCAACTTGAATCCGTTACTTCTTGTTCTACCCTGCTTACAACTGATTATAACACATACTTTGGTGTCTCAAAAGCAGCTTTTGTGAACGTTTTGACGCTACAATATCCAGGCTTCTCAAAGTTCTGCCTAATCTGTTCCAAGAAACACTCAATAAGACATTTTGGAAAACTCCCGTGAATGTTTATTTACATGTATGAATAGTATCCATTTTTGCATTATGGCCGTGTGTATGTTGTTTTTCCACGTAAATACTGATCATTAGAAGCTCGTAGTGTATTGATTTTTTCTTCATGTAAATACTGATCATTAGAAGCTCGTAGGTGTTAGGGAAGGCGGAGGGGGGACATGAGGCCTACTTCAGCAGGCAGAGACTCTCGGTAATGGCGGTGGCGACCCTTGGCCTGGGAAGGGGAGCACCTGCTTGCCGGCGGTGCACTCGTTTGTGGATGATTTGTGTGTGGTAAGAGCAGTGCCGTTTCTAGCCTTTTGGGGCCTATGCGATATAATAAGATACTTTGATCCTATCTAGACACTTTGCAAGTACCAACTACAAGGTTATTGACTGTACAAAGCGCCACCACACCAGGACGAGTTTGGTGGACTCGAACCGCTGACCGAATGGCGCAGGGACTCTGCAACACCAGTCCGTGATTCTACCAACCGCGCCACCCTGGCGGGTGGCCCTATGCGAAATGCTGTTTGGGGGCCCTATTTTAAAAGTAAAACTATGGTTGGGGGGGATTCCAAGCCCTCTAAGGTGGTCCGGGGGCACGCCTAAACTATCTAAATGCATCAATCTGTTGCACTTTAAGAGGAAAAAGAGACTAGATAAAAAAAAAAAGCAAATAATGGCAGCTTGGGGGCCCCTTGGTGGCTTCGGGGGTCCTATGCAACCGCTTGGTTTGTATATAGTAAGAAACTTATTTTACATATTTTGAATATTACATATTCACGTATATTGTATTTTTATAGTATTATTAAACCGACAAAAAAATGAACATCGATTCTCTCTCTCTCTCTCTCTCTCTCTCTCTCTCTCTCTCTCTCTCTCCTCTCTCCTCTCTCTCTCTCTCTCTCTCTCTCTCTCTCTCCTCTCTCTCTCTCTCTCCTCTCTCTCTCTCTCTCTCTCTCTCTCTCTCTCTCTCTCTCTCTCTCTCTCTCTCTCTCTCTCTCTCTCTCTCTCTCTCTCTCTCTCCTCTCTCTCTCTCCTCTCTCTCCTCTCTCTCTCTCTCTCTCTCTCTCTCTCTCTCTCGTTCCGTTAGGCCTGGGAATCTAGTGGCATCCTCCTATCTAACCTATGATGGGAAACAGTCGGTGTGTGACCCTCTTGCTCTCACACTGATGGTTATTTTAGCAGGCAAATGGAAAAATGACACTACTAAAAATTAATAGTATTACGAATAAGCCATGTGGTTTTATTCTTACAGCGTTTAGGAGGTGAACATTGGAATGGACTCAGTAGACAGGTAGTTAGTGCAGAGTCATTAGGGAGCTTTAAAAGGAGGCTAGATAAATTCATGGATGGGGATGAAAGGTGAATGTAGGTAGTGTTAAGTAACAGGAACTACCTCGTGTAGGTCTCGCTGCCTCTTGTAGCTTCCTTATTTTCTTATGTTCTTATGACGTGGGAAGGCTGTTAATATTTTATGTCTTTCTGCTGTTATGTTTTACCCGTCGGTAGTCTTGTTGTGATCGATGGTACAATACCCTCGAGAGGCACCATAGGACACCACTCTGGGCGGTACACATATTCCCGTTTTCTGGAAGAGTATGTGGCGTTTACTCTTGAACACATCAGGTTAGGTTACTTTAGACTACGGACAGGGTAGGTTTGGATTCCCTGGCGTTTATACAGTAACTTTGCGTGGGAATCACAATGAGGGTATTTTCGAGACAATCCTATAGTTAGTTTTGGAGCTACAGCCAAACATCTTCACTCGGAAACCACATACTCGCATAGAGAACGGGAATATGCGGGCGGTCCTGGGCTTGTGTGTGAGCGAAGACAGGCCCTTTTTTATGAGACAGTGATATATAGTAGTCTCGTCGACGCTGCCCTGATACGAGTAGTAGGATAGGCGGCTAGACTATTACTATCCATTTATGCAAGTGTTAAGCTCCTGTGGTTGTACTTGTGTTATTCTTGTGTTGGTTATTGTAGGCATGGTGTTGTATTGTTAGGTGTGGTTGTGTTGTGGGAAGCGAGCACCTGCTGGTTATTATGTCCCGTGGCGGTAGTGGTGTGTCCGTGGGTGTGGGTTTTCTATAGTTGATGACGATAATAGGTGGTTATTGTGATACTTATTGTTATTGATGTTGTTACTGATGCCTTGTAATAACGATGATAGTAATGGTGATGTTCCTTCTACTTATATTGAACAACTATGGCTACTACTACTACTACTACTACTACTACTACTACTACTACTACTATTACTACTACTACTACTACTACTACTACCATGAACACTACTAATAGTGCTGCAGTTGCCACTACTATTAACTCTTATACTACTACTACTACTACTACTACTACTACTACTACTACTACTACTACTACTACTACTTACTACTACTACTACTGGAACTACTACTACTACTAACATTACTACTAATTAATTACTACTATTAATAATTCTTTTGATAACACTACTATACAACAACAACAACAACAACAACTACTACTACTACTACTACTACTACTACTACTACTACTACTACTACTACTACTGTAGTATTAGTATTAGTATTATTGGTGTTCAACTATGTGTTCAACCGTATTCTGTGTTCTGTGTTCTGTATACTTGATGTTGGGTCCTGGAACACCTGGCTAATCCACTCCCTAGGCAATACCACTAATCCCTTAAACTCGACCTCAGCCTCGCCAAATGTTCTCAGGTGTTCAGGTCGTCAGATCATCAGGTGTCAGGTAGTCAGATCATCAGGTGTCAGGTCGTCAGATCATCAGGTGTCAGGTCTTGAGTATCTTGGCTCTTTATAAAGGATGTCTCTTGTAGAGACAACACACTTGACCACAGACCTCCGTACCAGCAACTCACAAGCCTTCAAGTCACAAGTCATCCAAATCCACGGCAGGAGCAACTCACCAGTCCGCGAGTCACCTCACCTGTGTTACCTTTTTACCCAAGTTAATAAACCACTATCAAAGCAGAGTTACCTGTTTCTGCTCACCCTAAAAGTGACGTACCAAAAGTCACTTTACACTACTACTACTATACTAATACTATACTAATACTAATACTAACATTACTAATTCTTTTGATAACACTACTATACAACAACAACAACAACAACTTCTACTACTACTATTACTGCTACCAACACCATTACTACTTTTACTACTAATACTACATATATTGGTACTATACCTATTATCGCTACTACTTTTACTGTTACTACTATTACTACTAAGAATGGTTATAATGATAATGTTATTGATAATGATAGTATATAATTATAACTAATGGTAACAATAATATCAATGACAATAATAAAAAATAAAAAAAGTTTTTCACGTGTAGGTCATCATTATCCACGTTTCAGCAACACAATAAACAATTTTATTAAATAAAATTTCTAACTCGGTAATTGAGTCACAACAACAAGTAATATCACGAGCACATCCATGGCAACATTTGTGCACCACTGACTTTGGGGTCGGTTTCATGTATATTACAAAACTATTATACTGTTACTCGTACACACTAAGAAAAAAAGGTACAACTTTGCTCCTTTAAGGGTGCAAAATGATGTCACACATTTTGAACCTTTAAGGGTGCAAAGTTGCACCTTAACACTAGAGTGCAACTTTTGCACCTTATGGTAGGGTGCAGCTCTGTACCTTTAAAGGTGCAAATATGCACCTTTAGAGGGGCAAGTTTGAGCAAAATATCTACCTTTAGAAGTGCAACTTTGCACCCTTATGGGTGCAAAACATGCACCTTTAGAGGTGCAACTGTGCAACCTGATGGGTGCAAAATATGCACCTTTAGAGGTGCAGCTTTGCACCCATAAACTCTATCTCTAATCTCTAAAGGTGCAGGTTTTGCACCCATGAGGGTGCAAAATGATGTCACACATTCTGAACTTTTAAGGGTGCAAAGTTGCACTTTAACACTAGGGTGCAACTTTTGCACCTTGTGGTAGGGTGCAGCTTTGTACCCTTAAAGGTGCAAATATGCAACTTTAGAGGGGATATTTTGAGGAAAATATCTACCTCTAGAGGTGCAACATTCCACCCTTATGGGTGCGAAATATGCACCTTGTGAGGTGCATATTTTGCACCCTCAAGGGTGCAAAAGATTAAAAAAAAAATCATTATGATATAAATATGAATGATGAATTATAATGATATTGATAATAATGAGGATAATAGAAATACAAGAAATATATAGTAATGATAATAATAATAATGATAATATGATAATAATAATAATAATGATAATAATAACAGAAAAATATTTAATATATTTCCCTGGCCCATCCGCCTTGTATAAATATAAAAAAAGGTGCAAGTTTTGCACCTTTCTATGTTTGCACCCTAAAAGTACCTTTAGAGGTGCAAAATTGCACCTTCCGCCCGGCAAGCGGATTTTGCACCCTAAATGTCAAATTTGCACCTTTCCTGCACCATTTTCTCTTAGTGTGTATTGTGACTGAAATCGAATGGAAATTCTGTGGAGTGCAGAAACCATATTGTTCTTTTGAGTATTGTATCCTGAGGTGGGAAAGGAGACAATTTTTTGTATACACTTGTGCCTATAGCGCCTGTAGACAGTATGACCCACAGGGCTCGGATTGTTGGCCCTGGAGGCCAGCCTGTGATGGTTGGCCTTCGCCCGTGGTAGCGCAGGCATGATTTTTTTTAGTGGTGTTTGTGATTAGAGGCTCATGCCGCCCCCCCGTGTCTTCCGATGCACTCGCCGTCGAAGTTAGAGTTAATTGGCAGCATGTGGGTGTTCTTAGGTCACTCGAAGATTGCTGGAGAAAAATGTTGTCACCACTCAGGGATGGAACTCAGCACACTGAGCGCGCCACTTGCATGCCTTAACCACTCCGCCACCGCCTCCCCTTTGCTTTCCTTCCTCGCCAACTCTCTTCACCTGGGGTCTTTGGCGCGTAAACTATTCCTAATCAGGATAACAAGCTGCAGGATCGATCAACTTGCTCTTCCAGGAACTTTACGGTCATTGCCTCAGTTTCCTCTCTTCAGACAGCTTTAATGAGCAGGATCTGCACTTTCGGGAAGCGAGGCGGCCTTCCCCGTAACGTGAGTTTGCGTTCATGTATCGAGGACTTAATTGATTTGACCTTCATCTATCTCAACAAATTTATGATTATATATAATTATCTTGGAAACTTGGTCTTGATCTTGTTGTAGAGCAGGTTGTAGATCGTGGTTGTGTGCACGTGCTAATTATAAAGAGCGCCAAGTAGCTACACTTCGCACATCCTTATGATAGACTTTGTTCGCCCGGCGACTGCATGGCGAGACAGACCTTAGTTATGGGTCACGCCACCAAGATATGGCAAGCTGTGCAGGGTCCTTGGTACACGCATGACTGTGCTGCGATCCCTCCCCAAGTGTGTGGACTCTGGTGGCATAACCTCAAGGGTCGTCAATCTTAGCAGCTTGACCTCCTCGTATACCGTATACCGCAGGCTTGTACATAAGTAATGTATAATTTACATTATGTATGTTATGTTAAGCTTAATAAAACAATCAATCAAAAAAAATAAAATCTTGAGGACTCCGAGGGCCTTGCAACAATGAGTCATCCATGACTATCGCCAAGACATTACTCAATAGTCAGCATATATATTATTTCCCGATTTTTCTGTTATCACGGAGTCAAATAATTATTGTATAATACACATGACTCCCCCTGTCTCTTTTTTTCTGTATGTTGACCTGCATTCGGAATCCATAGTGTCTAAGAGAACACGACTGACGTGTGTTTGAAGAGATATAATGATTTACAAGATGGTGCAGGAATAGTGTAACCACCAGGAAAATCAGGAACAGGACCCAGAAAACATTGTCGCCTCCGTGGTGTAGTGGCTAGCGTGACTGGCTACGAATCTACGGGACCTGGTTCGAATCCGGGCCAGGGCAAGTCGGCGACCAGCCTGAACAGCTGTTCTTCCTCCCTTTGGGGTTGATAAATGGGTACCTGGGGAAACCTGGGGAAGGTAACTGTGGTAATCCGGATGTCACACTAGCCCTGTGTCCGGGGTAACAGGCCTTCAGCCACCACAGACTCAAAGGGCTAATGCCACGGAGATGAGCACCGAAGGCCACGCGCAGCATAGCGTATGTCCCCATCTTTACCTTTTACCTTTTACCCAGAAAAGTGGCGAATGTGGAAATCACGTGCACGTTTCTTTTTTGTCTAAAGGTCTAAAGCAATGGTTCTGGACTGGTGGTCAAGGATGACTTTTTTGTTGGTCCACAGGACGTTCACGATATTTAAAAATGAACTGGTGATTGGTGCATGTATTTTTAAATTTGTTGATCAATTCCTGTCAGCTGCTGCGCTCCTACAGGCAAGACAGTTGCAGAGAACGTATTGAACGTAGAACGTATCTACCTTTTTTTTAATCATATCTCATAAGAACATAAGAAAATAAGGAAGCTAGAAGAGGCCGCGAGACCTACACGTGGTAGTTCCTGTAAAAGTCTCTCTAAAAGACTGTAAAATCTAAAAGGAAATGGTACACGACTTTATTTTCTATTGGTCCATGGCTTGAAACGCGTTGAGAACCACTGGTCTAACAGGAAGTGCCCTTACCTGAAGGAGCCTCGTATCAGCCTCTTGTGGTCCGCCTCACTATTCCGACACATTTGGTTTCCGTTCGTTTTATTGGTAAGGGAACCAGTTATCAATGTGCAATCCTACGAGGAAGCCGCCTTAAGTGGTTTAATCCCCTATGACACTCGATCACCCTCAAGGATTAGGTCTGGAATCTCGAGTTTGAGCCTCGACGTCAGGGAGCTGAAATTGAAACACTATTAGCCGTCTTTGAGGTCGAGAGCTGTTTGTCTTACACTTTTTGTTAAACAGTGGCGAGGTAGGCGACCACTTGTCTTTGGCTCTTCTTAACCTCCTCAAGTGTGTGGTGTCGTGTTTGAAGTACCTCATAGGTGATCGTCGAACTAAGATTTGTTCCCCCCATCACAAAGGACTGGCCAAGGGCACAAAACAAGAGATCGCAAAAAGCCCGCTTAGTTGCCGGTCCCTATAAAGAAGACATGTCCCTATAAAGAAGTTGTCATGATATGCAGCGAGTGAGAAAAATTTAAGGAAATATTAATTGAAATAGTACACTCTTAGAAAAGATGGGTAGAAAAAGGGTGTTTTGTAGTGATGAAATACTGCTACCCTTTTTCTACCCTTACAAATATACCCTTTCAGATCGACGCAAATATACCCTTTTCCAACCCTCTCGTCTAAAAAGGGTAGATAAAGGGTAGATGAAGGGTATAATCGGCAGCATCTACCCTCCAGCCTGGACATAGGGTTTAAAAAGGGTAGTGATGGTGCGATGTAACAATTCTACCCTTAATGTAACCCCCATTTCTGAGAGTGCATGCAAATGAAAGCGAGTAAAAAGGATTGACGGGAATAAATGCAAATATCAAAGTTAGGTGCAATAATGACTTAAACCAACAACAATAGGGTATTTTGTATGGCCTTACATTGTATACAAGTTATTAAAACCATTCAATGTAAAGCTTCCATACATCTCGTCATCAAATTATACTGTGCTTTGTTATGCAGACAAGAACGTCAAACAATAATTGAGGTTTATAGACAGAAAAATAAACCAGATATTACTAATTTAATAATAGTAATTGACAGGCTAGATTTACAACTCATTTGTGGGAGGGGAAAGGTTTATGTTATTAGAGAGGAATTATCACGACATTAAGCTACACTCTTAGAAAAAAAGGGTAGGAAAAGGGTAGAAAAAGGGTATTTGTAGTGATGAAATACTGCTACCCTTTTTCTACCCTTACAAATATACCCTTTCGAATCGACGCAAATATACCCTTTTCCAACCCTCATCTAAAAAGGGTAGATAAAGGGTAGATGAAGGGTATAATCGGCAGCATCTACTCTCCAGCCTGGACATAGGGTTTAAAAAGGGTAGTGATGGTGCGATGTAACAATTCTACCCTTAATATACAAGTTTCTTAATATACTCTCATTTCTGAGAGTGTAGGACATGGGAGAGAATTGAAGGGGTAGGGGACGAAATCACTGCTGTAATCAAGAGGTCTATTTGGAAAAAGGGAAGACGCGAGAAGAACAATAATTACCATGAACGAGGAATGACGAAATCTGTACGAATAACGAATCTGTACGAATAACGAATCTGTACGAATAACGAATCTGTACGAATGACGAATCTGTACGAATAACGAATCTGTACGAATGACGAATCTGTACGAATAACGAATCTGTACGAATGACGAATCTGTACGAATGACGAATCTGTACGAATAACGAATCTGTACGAATAACGAATCTGTACGAATGACTAATCTGTACGAATGACGAATTTGTACGAATGACGAATCTGTACGAATAACGAATCTGTACGAATAACGAATCTGTACGAATGACGAATCTTTACGAATGACTAATCTGTACTAATGACGAATCTGTACGAATGACGAATCTGTACTAATGACGAATCTTTACGAATGACTAATCTGTACTAATGACGAATCTGTACGAATGACGAATCTGTACTAATGACGAATCTGTACGAATAACGAATCTGTACGAATGACTAATCTGTACGAATGACTAATCTGTACGAATGACGAATTTGTACGAATGACGAATTTGTACGAATGACGAATCTGTACGAATGACGAATCTGTACGAATAACGAATCTGTACGAATAACGAATCTGTACGAATGACGAATCTGTACGAATAACGAATCTGTACGAATGACGAATCTTTACGAATGACTAATTTGTACTAATGACGAATCTGTACGAATGACGAATCTGTACTAATGACGAATCTTTACGAATAACGAATCTGTACGAATGACTAATCTGTACGAATGACTAATCTGTACGAATGACGAATTTGTACGAATGACGAATTTGTACGAATGACGAATCTGTACGAATGACGAATCTGTACGAATAACGAATCTGTACGAATGACGAATCTGTACGAATGACGAATCTGTACTAATGACGAATCTTTACGAATGACTTATCTGTACTAATGACGAATCTGTACGAATGACGAATCTGTACTAATGACGAATCTTTACGAATGACGAATCTGTACGAATAACGAATCTGTACGAATGACGAATCTGTACGAATGACGAATCTGTACTAATGACGAATTTTTACGAATGACTAATCTGTACTAATGACGAATCTGTACGAATGACGAATCTGTACTAATGACGAATCTTTACGAATGACTAATCTGTACTAATGACGAATCTGTACGAATAACGAATCTGTACGAATGACGAATCTGTACGAATGACGAATCTGTACGAATGACGAATCTGTACTAATGACGAATCTGTACTAATGACGAATCTGTACGAATGACGAATCTGTACGAATAACGAGGGAAGAATCGTTACGAATACGATCGTACTATGACATGTTAGATTATTTTATATGGGATGAAGTGTAGCCTTACTTTGATTTATCTGACCAAAGCCAAAGTCATCCCTAAAACGGATTTAAACTGGAAAAGCGTAGATTTAAAAAAGAAATTAGGAAAAACTGGTTCACAAATAGGGTGGTAAATGATTGGAATTGACTCAGTCGTCAGGTAGTTAGTATGGAGTCATTAGGGATCTTTGAAAGGAGGCTAGATAATTTCATGGATGGGGATGAAAGGTGGATGTAGGTAGTATGAATTAACAGGAGCTACCTCGTGTAGGTCTGACGGCCTCTTGTAGCTTCCTTATTTTCTTATGTTCTTATGTTCTGAGCTATTAAATGAGATCGTGTTCACAGAGAAAGGTGTGGGCTTCAAAATGGGAAAGGAGGTCAGGCGGAGAAGTCGAGAAGGTATGTGATAAATGACATCCCTGACAGAGAGTTGCTAGTTTTTTTCTCCCCTGACGAGCGTGGGAAACATGAAAAGTGAGCAGCGTGGGTGTTGTAGCAGTCAGAGTGACTTATGAATGTGTTGTGTTCCTTGAATCTCTGGCATGAACGAAATGAACACATGAATAAAAGAGGAATTTTAGTTGTATAGGCGTGTTGTCTCTCTCTCTCTCTCTCTCTCTCTCTCTCTCTCTCTCTCTCTCTCTCTCTCTCTCTCTCTCTCTTTTCTCTCTCTCTCTCTCTCTCTCTCTCTCTCTCTCTCTCTCTCTCTCTCTCTCTCTCTCTCTCTCTCTCTCTCTCTCTCTCTCTCTCTCTCCAATAACCATAATATTCCTGACACTGCCAAACGTTCTTTTACAATGTCCACTCAGTACGTATGTTTTCTGTATCACAACAATAAATAGACTTCTTCGTACACTACATGTACTAAATCTCTGAAGCCAAAGAGATGACCATTCTGACCACGTTTATGTTGCTCTTACATAGGCCTCCCCAGAGCTACCACACACACCTCTAAAGCATTATTTTACCTTGCCACTCACACAGACACAAAACAGACGAGTAGCCACCCACCTAGGTCCTCATCACAGAGCTAAAAACCTCTAAAGCATGTATTTCCCTGAGCCAAAGATACAAACCACGAGTTGCTCAGCTCCCCAGGCTTCACACAGTTAAAAAAGGTGCGTGAGAGAGCCAGGTGTGTCGACCCAGACGACATTTTGGAAAAAGGTACGGAGAGAGAGGAGAGGAGAGAGAGAGGAGAGAAGAGAGAGAGAGAGAGAGAGAGAGAGAGAGAGAGAGAGAGAGAGAGAGAGAGAGAGAGAGAGAGAGAGAGAGAGAGAGAGAGAGAGAGAGAGAGAGAGAGAGAGAGATCCTAGAAATATCTCATAGAAAAGAATGTACACTGATCGTTGCATTCTTTATTGTGTGTGTGATAGACTCCTTAAAAAAATATTGAGTAAGTTCATGTTTGTTTTGACGTCACATCATAGTTAGTTCTGCGCGAGTTAGCTTGTTATTTTTGCCAACGAGGAAGATCAAGACACTGCTTACCTCTACAATAGTTATATTTTTGCTACAACGCTGTCAAAATGTAACTGAAACGACCTAGTAAGATAGGACTTCATGTGGTCACTTCCCTTCTCTTCCTTCTGTAGCAACACATCCACTGCCAACGACAACAATACCATGAAGAAAAGGTACTACAACTACTGCCACTGCTATTCTATTCAATCTTGTTTACTGATAAAAATGATATGAAAAAAAGGTAAACAAATAGGTAAATAAGAAGCTTAACACCAAGTTTGCTGTATCCTGGTGTATAGTACATGAGCCTGACGCTATCACTTCAAGGTGTTAATAATGTACACACACACTACCTCGCTGCGTCACCTGTCAATCCTGGGTGTAGTAGTAGAAATACACTATACTATACAGGCGAGCGACGTGATGCTGTGAGTAATAGGATTAGTCTCAAAAACATCGCGTTCCGTTGTAGTATTTCCTCTCGTATTCCTTTCCATATTTCACCTTTTGTTGGTGCGTGCGTGCGTGCGTGTGTTTGATCCTTGATTGTTTTGTGTCTATTTGAAAGGCAAAAGAGGGTGACAATATACGTCCACTGGTTAGGGATTGACAACTAAGTGAGTTTTTTGTTGCTGGTAGTTTTTTTGCTTTTTGGCGATGTATCTACAGAATAGTAACTATCGCCGTGTCATCAGCAAGGTGAATGATAATGATAATGATATGATAATGATAATGATAATGATAATGATATGCTAATGATAATGATAATGATAATGATAATGATAATGATAATGATAAGGATAATGATAATGATATGATAATGATAATGATAATGATAAAAATAATAACAGTAATGATAAGGTTAAAGAAATATTTAAATACTGATATAATGTTAGCAATGATAAGATTTGTGTTGTTACTGTTATTATCATTACCATTATTATCATTATTATCATCATCATCATCATCATCATCATCATCACAAGGCGTTGTTATCATAGCTTCAACTGACATCATTATTATATATCATTTTGTTCTCACAGTTTTTGGTTCACAAATTCAACTGACTTCATTATTAAATCGGCCTACCATTTTGTGCTCAGTTTCTGGTTCATTTCACTTTACAACTCGCATGTGCACAACGGAATGCGAACTCCTATTGATTCACAAACACGTCTTGTTGACCTCCATTGCCTCGAGTACTTGCCCCACTTGTCATTGTAAACATGTGACAAGATACTCCAAAGCGATTGTTGTAGTCTCCGTAAACGTTGCATTTCTGTCCTACTGAAGGTAATGAAAACTTGTACGAGTCTATTCCCTTATATTATTATTTCCTAATAAATTACATTAACACTAAACATTATTTAATTAACTAAAATACAAAATACACATTTAAAATTATTATTATTTCCTACTAAAATACAGTTTCTGTCCTACTGAAGGTAATGAAAACTTGTACGAGTCTATTCCCTTATATGATTTTTATCAGTGGCTGGAATGTAACTCTGCAACAATGATGTATTTTTTTTAACTTTAATTTTCTTAAGAACATTAGAACATAAGAAAATAAGGAAGCTACAAGAGGCCGTGAGACCTACACGAGGTAGTTCCTGTTACTTAATACTACCTACATCCACCTTTCATCCCTATCCATGACATTATCTAGCTAGCCTCCTTTTAAAGCTCCCTAATAACTCCAACTACCTTGTGGATTGCAGTACTCGAAATGACTATGAGAGAGGCGCAGGCTATTGCCAACAAGGTCAACGTGATGTAAAATTCAAGAACAAATTGGTACACAGTCTGATACGGAGTGTGGTGTTATTTGGGTCAGAAACTTGAGCAATAAAATAAATTGAAAGGAAATGTTAAAAAAAGTTTTCCTACATAGTTATAAAAATTCCATCGAGAATAAACTGAAAAGGAAAGCAATGGAAGATCAAGAATGTTTGAGAGGAAAGAAATCTAATAAAAAATATACGAGACATATAATATTTATGATTTTATGACATCTACAGTTTTTATATATTAGTATAGGATTAGAAGTCAGTGCTGGAAGACAGGCCTGAATTGCATGGAAACTAAAATCACGACCCATATAATCAATTATGTGGCGTGTGACAAATCCTATCTTCCTAAAAAAATAGTGTAATGTACAAGACGAATGAAACTGAGGAAAAGAAAACTGTCAGTGTATCACGTATGTGTAGAGTGTAAGAGTGTAGATATATACTGACAGGCGTAAAACAGGGGATGAAGGAGACACGGGCTGGGAAGAGTACTGTATTCCTGACTAGCTTCACCTTTACTGAGCTAAGGCTTTTCATTCCCCTGATGAAGCCCAGTAAAGGCTTTTCTTTCACCTGATGAAGCCCAGTAAAGGCTTTTCTTTCCCCTGATGAAGCCCAATAAAGGCTTTTCATTCCTCTGATGAAGCCCAGTAAAGGCTTTTCTTCCCCTGATGAAGCCCAGTAAGGCTTTCTTCCCTGATGAAGCCCAAAAGGCTTTTCATTCCTCTGATGAAGCCCAATAAAGGCTTTTCATTCCCCTGATGAAGCCCAGTAAAGGCTTTTCTTTCCCCTGATGAAGCCCAGTAAAGGCTTTTCTTTCCCCTGATGAAGCCCAGTAAAGGCTTTTCATTCCCCTGATGAAGCCCAGTAAAGGCTTTTCTTTCCCCTGATGAAGCCCAGTAAAGGCTTTTCATTCCTCTGATGAAGCCCAGTAAAGGCTTTTCATTCCCCTGATGAAGCCCAGTAAAGGCTTTTCTTTCCCCTGATGAAGCCCAGTAAAGGCTTTTCTTCCCCTGATGAAGCCCAGTAAAGGCTTTTCTTTCCCCTGATGAAGCCCAGTAAAGGCTTTTCATTCCCTGATGAAGCCCAGTAAAGGCTTTTCTTCCCCTGATGAAGCCCAGTAAAGGCTTTTCATTCCCCTGATGAAGCCCAGTAAAGGCTTTTCTTTCCCCTGATGAAGCCCAGTAAAGGCTTTTCATTCCTCTGATGAAGCCCAGTAAAGGCTTTTCATTCCTCTGATGAAGCCCAGTAAAGGCTTTTCATTCCTCTGATGAAGCCCAGTAAAGGCTTTTCATTCCTCTGATGAAGCCCAGTAAAGGCTTTTCATTCCCCTGATGAAGCCCAGTAAAGGCTTTTCATTCCTCTGATGAAGCCCAGTAAAGGCTTTTCATTCCTCTGATGAAGCCCAGTAAAGGCTTTTCATTCCTCTGATGAAGCCCAGTAAAGGCTTTTCATTCCTCTGATGAAGCCCAGTAAAGGCTTTTCATTCCTCTGATGAAGCCCAGTAAAGGCTTTTCATTCCTCTGATGAAGCCCAGTAAAGGCTTTTCATTCCTCTGATGAAGCCCAGTAAAGGCTTTTCATTCCTCTGATGAAGCCCAGTAAAGGCTTTTCATTCCCCTGATGAAGCCCAGTAAAGGCTTTTCATTCCTCTGATGAAGCCCAGTAAAGGCTTTTCATTCCCCTGATGAAGCCCAGTAAAGGCTTTTCATTCCCCTGATGAAGCCCAGTAAAGGCTTTTCATTCCTCTGATGAAGCCCAGTAAAGGCTTTTCATTCCTCTGATGAAGCCCAGTAAAGGCTTTTCATTCCTCTGATGAAGCCCAGTAAAGGCTTTTCATTCCCTGATGAAGCCCAGTAAAGGCTTTTTCATCTGCCCCTGATGAAGCCCAGTAAAGGCTTTTCATTCCCCTGATGAAGCCCAGTAAAGGCTTTTCATTCCTCTGATGAAGCCCAGTAAAGGCTTTTCATTCCCTGATGAAGCCCAGTAAAGGCTTTTCATTCCCTGATGAAGCCCAGTAAAGGCTTTTCATTCCCTGATGAAGCCCAGTAAAGGCTTTTCATTCCTCTGATGAAGCCCAGTAAAGGCTTTTCATTCCTCTGATGAAGCCCAGTAAAGGCTTTTCATTCCCTGATGAAGCCCAGTAAAGGCTTTTCATTCCCTGATGAAGCCCAGTAAAGGCTTTTCATTCCTCTGATGAAGCCCAGTAAAGGCTTTTCATTCCTCCTGATGAAGCCCAGTAAAGGCTTTTCATTCCTCTGATGAAGCCCAGTAAAGGCTTTTCATTCCCTGATGAAGCCCAGTAAGGCTTTTCATTCCCCTGATGAAGCCCAGTAAAGGCTTTTCATTCCTCTGATGAAGCCCAGTAAAGGCTTTTCTTTCCTCTGATGAAGCCCAGTAAAGGCTTTTCATTCCTCTGATGAAGCCCAGTAAAGGCTTTTCTTTCCTCTGATGAAGCCC
This sequence comes from Chionoecetes opilio, assembly GCA_016584305.1. Lineage (NCBI taxonomy): Eukaryota > Metazoa > Arthropoda > Malacostraca > Decapoda > Majidae > Chionoecetes > Chionoecetes opilio. The sequence goes on along the minus strand of JACEEZ010007847.1, from coordinate 389,268 downwards.
AGTAAAGGCTTTTCATTCCTCTGATGAAGCCCAGTAAAGGCTTTTCATTCCTCTGATGAAGCCCAGTAAAGGCTTTTCATTCCCCTGATGAAGCCCAGTAAAGGCTTTTCATTCCTCTGATGAAGCCCAGTAAAGGCTTTTCTTTCCTCTGATGAAGCCCAGTAAAGGCTTTTCATTCCCCTGATGAAGCCCAGTAAAGGCTTTTCTTTCCTCTGATGAAGCCCAGTAAAGGCTTTTCTTTCCTCTGATGAAGCCCAGTAAAGGCTTTTCTTTCCTCTGATGAAGCCCAGTAAAGGCTTTTCTTCCATTCCCTCTGATGAAGCCCAGTAAAGGCTTTTCATTCCTCTGATGAAGCCCAGTAAAGGCTTTTCTTTCCTCTGATGAAGCCCAGTAAAGGCTTTTCATTCCTCTGATGAAGCCCAGTAAGGCTTTTCATTCCTCTGATGAAGCCCAGTAAAGGCTTTTCTTCCTCTGATGAAGCCCAGTAAAGGCTTTTCTTCCTCTGATGAAGCCAGTAAAGGCTTTTCATTCCCCTGATGAAGCCCAGTAAAGGCTTTTCTTCCTCTGATGAAGCCAGTAAAGGCTTTTCTTCCTCTGATGAAGCCCAGTAAAGGCTTTTCTTCCTCTGATGAAGCCCAGTAAAGGCTTTTCTTTCCTCTGATGAAGCCCAGTAAAGGCTTTTCTTCCTCTGATGAAGCCCAGTAAAGGCTTTCTCTATTCCTCTGATGAAGCCCAGTAAAGGCTTTTCATATCCTCTGATGAAGCCCAGTAAAGGCTTTTCTTTCCTCTGATGAAGCCCAGTAAGGCTTTTCTTTCCTCTGATGAAGCCAGTAAAGGCTTTTCATTCCTCTGATGAAGCCCAGTAAAGGCTTTTCATTCCTCTGATGAAGCCCAGTAAAGGCTTTTCATTCCTCTGATGAAGCCCAGTAAAGGCTTTTCATTCCTCTGATGAAGCCCAGTAAAGGCTTTTCATTCCTCTGATGAAGCCCAGTAAAGGCTTTTCATTCCTCTGATGAAGCCCAGTAAAGGCTTTTCATTCCTCCTGATGAAGCCCAGTAAAGGCTTTTCATTCCTCTGATGAAGCCCAGTAAAGGCTTTTCATTCCTCTGATGAAGCCCAATAAAGGCTTTTCAATCCTCTAATGAAGCCCAGTAAAGGCTTTTCATTCCTCTGATGAAGCCCAGTAGAGGCTTTTCTTTCCTCTGATGAAGCCCAGTAAAGGCTTTTCATTCCTCTGATGAAGCCCAGTAAAGGCTTTTCATTCCTCTGATGAAGCCCAGTAAAGGCTTTTCATTCCCCTGATGAAGCCCAGTAAAGGCTTTTCATTCCCCTGATGAAGCCCAGTAAAGGCTTTTCATTCCTCTGATGAAGCCCAGTAAAGGCTTTTCATTCCTCTGATGAAGCCCAGTAAAGGCTTTTCATTCCTCTGATGGAGCCCAGTAGAGGCGAAAATAGTCAGGAATAAAGTATACTGTCTTCCCAGCCCGTCTCCTTCATCACCTGTTAGTAGTAAGTATATAAAATAAATCGTATACGGGGAAGATATAACGTGTATCTTCCTACGACTTTTTCTCTGGAACTGTTTATGAGTCTCTGTAGGAGCGTTACGTGTCTTTATAGTAACTGCCTAACTGCTAAGCTGACACGTACGGTACATGATTTAGACGCGATGTTTACTACACCAAGAGGCTTACTGTCTTACTGCTATTCGTCCACACCAATATTCTTCTTATATTTTCTTATTTGTAAAGGAGATCAACCAGTTTGTATCATCTATTTTTATTTCTAGGATATAAAAATGATTTGATCTCCTAAGAGGCATCTTTAACCCCTTCGCACCCAGATTTTTCCTTTGCTATATATGAAATCGTCTGTTGTTAGACATAAAATTACGAAAACTAACTTAATATACCAAATTAGCTAATGGACAAGGATACTAAACAGGTCATATCTATAAAACATTGCTTATATTCACTCAAAAATCGTCTAATGGTACCCAAATTGCAATGGAAATTACGCTCTGGTCCCAAGGGGTTAACCTGAATAATCCCCGGATTTACGTAGTGTTCAGGTTAATAAATCAAAAATAAATATATATATAAGCGTTGTGTGCATTGATAGGAAACTCACATCGTATTTACCGAAACAGCACAAATGTAAGACTGCATTGGAGTAACACGCCATTACCTCGGCAACGATACACACCATTACTTTTATGATTATAGTTATTGCTCTCACATCATGGACGCCAATACCAAAGTTATCACCACCACCACCACCACCACCACTCATAATACCACCACCACCACCACTCATAATACCACCACCACCACCACCACCACCACCACCACACTCATGATACCACCACCACCGCCGCCGCCACCACCACCACCACCACCACCACCACCACCACCACCCCCACCACTCATGATACCACCACCACCACCACCACCGCCACCACCACCATCACCACCACCACCGCTGGCACGAATAGCAACAACGAAATTGGCACCGAATATCAAACGGTGACACTGATAATTTTATAGTTATTGTTGTTATTATTGTTATTTTATTATTATTATTATTATTATTATTATTATTATTGTTGTTGTTGTTGTTATTATTATCATTATTTATATATATTTTCATTATCAACATCAACAACAAACAACAACAACAATATCAACAACAAGAGAAACAACGGCAAAAGGAAAAACAAACTTTTAATTTCCACCCACAATTACCACCACTATAACAATAAAAACAACTACTATACTACTTTTACTTCTACTACTACTACTACTATTACTACTACTACTACTACTACTACTATTACTATTGCTGTGTAGGAGAGCATTGATATTATTACAGTGCATTGTCCGTATAAATGATAATGCTCATTTTCCTAATACGGGTCAGTGAACTAAATTTGCATGCACGTGAAGGACCCCCCCACCCCCCCCCCCCGCCCACACACACACACACACACAGCCATGAGTCTCCTGCAGGAAGCCCCGTCGTGACACTGATGCATGGGGCCCCTGAGTGGTCCGGGTGTTAAAATTCCTCCCTCACACCCGTTCCATTTCCTGTCTCATGAATGCCTCCACACCTCATGCTCCCGACGCTGAAAAGAATAGATCAACATAAAACGATGGACTACTTGTCTGTTTTCCAAATAGAGAATGCGTTCCCATACTTTAAAGCCTTGAAAAGATGGAATGCTTGTCTGTTTTCCAAAGAAAGAGTGCGTTCCCATACTTTAAAGCCTTGAAAAGATGGAATGCTTGTCTGTTCTCCAAAGAAAGAGTGCGTTCCCATACTTTAAAGCCTTGAAAAGAGGAACTTTCTTTTCAAAAAATGCTTCCATACTTTAAAGCCTTAAAGATGAATGCTTGTCTGTTAGAGAGCATTGGTATATTTACAGGCTTGAAAGATGAATGCTCGTTTTCCAAGACAGGTCGTTCAACTAAATTGAATACGTGAAGCTTGTCCTGTTTCCCCAACAAGCCCGCCCATACAAAGCCTTAACAACAAGCGTCTGTTCTCCTAAGAAGCCGTGCGTCCTGATACTTGGCCTTGAGTGGTGCTTGTCTTAATTCCTCCCTCAAGAACCTCGTTCCATTTTGTCCTGAAAAGCTCGAAGCTTGCTCCGTCTAGAAAGATGGATCAACATAAAAGATGGAATGCTTGTCTGTTCTCCAAAGAAAGAGTGCGTTCCCATACTTTAAAGCCTTGAAAAGATGGAATGCTTGTCTGTTTTCCAAAGAAAGAGTGCGTTCCCATACTTTAAAGCCTTGAAAAGATGGAATGCTTGTCTGTTTTCCAAATAGAGAGTGCGTTCCCATACTTTAAAGCCTTGAAAAGATGGAATACTTGTCTGTTTTCCAAATAGAGAGTGCGTTCCCATACTTTAAAGCCTTGAAAAGATGGAATACTTGTCTGTTTTCCAAATAAAGAGTGCGTTCCCATACTTTAAAGCCTTGAAAAGATGGAATACTTGTCTGTTTTCCAAATAAAGAGTGCGTTCCCATACTTTAAAGCCTTGAAAAGATGGAATACTTGTCTGTTTTCCAAATAAAGAGTGCGTTCCCATACTTTAAAGCCTTGAAAAGATGGAATACTTGTCTGTTTTCCAATAAGAGTGCGTTCCCATACTTTAAAGCCTTGAAAAGATGGAATGCTTGTCTGTTCTCCAAAGAAAGAGTGCGTTCCCATATTTAAAAGCCTGAATATCAACATAAAACGATGGAACACCTGTTTGTTTTCCTAATAAAAAGTGCGTTTTCATATTCTAAAGCCTGATTTTTTCCCTGTGCAGTACATGTTTCCCTTTAAAATGTATATGCATATGAGAAGTATATTTTGAAGCTATTTTTATTTTTCGATATAACTTTGTGTATAAGTATGATGTCTTTTCTAGTCGTTGATTAAGCTGTAACAGATCATCCTTGTGTTATTTGTTCTGATGTAACACTGATTCTTAAGGTTAACTCATTTTTATGTGTTGCCTTGTTAGCAAAATATTTAGTCTTTGGTATAGAGTTCACCGATTTTCGCATTGCCATTTCCTTTTACATATAACAAGTATTTTTCCAATGTTTCATCATCGTCATCATCATGGCCACCTCAGTCTCTTCATAGTCGTTGCATATAACAAGCGAGGAGCTGGCCGCGCATCCTCAAGGCTTTTACTTGACTTCCTTTTTTGAATAATCTAAGGCGATTTTATGTATTTTTCTTGGTAACATTTTTCGCACAGGTGGAGTCTGTTATTCTATTGAATTTTTCATGGTTATTTTTTTGGCTTTTATGAGGAAATCTTTTATGCAACTTTAAACTCACAAAAAATTAAGTATTCCTCCTTTATTAAGTTTTTTGTACCGGACTTGCACTTCCGATCTTCGAAATATGACACAACCGAGTACACAACAAGTCTCGCCCCGTGACCGCCAACACACGGACGCCTCATGTCACAAATCCTCGACTACACGTAAACACAAAAGAGACGAATTGTTGGTTACATTTCCTTCTGTTTTAATGAAAGAAAAACCAAACAAAAGTCAACCTCGTAACCTCGACTACACGTAAACACAAAAGAGACGAATTGTTGGTTACATTTCCTTCTGTTTTAATGAAAGAAAAACCAAACAAAAGTCAAACTCGTAACCTCGACTACACGTAAACACAAAAGAGACGAATTGTTGGTTACATTTCCTTCTGTTTTAATGAAAGAAAAACCAAACAAAAGTCAAACTCGTAACACTTAGAAAGAGGACATAATTTGTAAATTGAAAATCAAGACTCCGACTCTGATGGGAGTATGGTAGCTTGGCAACACTGGCACGCCATTATGTTAAGGTTTATAAATGACTTAGCCAAAGACTACTCTATACTGGACTTGCTACTCGTGCCCCGCGCCAACCCGCCCATGACCAGTGGAGGCCAGTTTTGCGATTCCTGCCATTTTTTAACATCTCCCCTATTTCCCTTCCTAAGGTTTATCAGTATATATGATATACCGTTATCTTTGTAACTGTTTGTTCTATAATATTATCAAATAAAAAACAGTCAAATACACTAAAGAAATGCCATTATGAGAGAGTGAAGAAATATGCATGACCTCAATATATACTTAAACTCTTCGCCATTTAATATTTTGCGAGAAAACATTTTAGATGATAGCGATAGATAGAAGCGGATTTTCATTAGCTTTCCATTGATATATTTCGTTTTCTGATGAATGAATTACCACCATGCCTAAATTAGCGTTAACTGAAAAAATAACATCATCAATCGTATCAGCAAGTAAAAAAGTGTTCCATGAATACAGTATAGTGTAGACTATGGCATATCAGTATAAATGATACACTGTTATCTTCGTGAATGTTTGTTCTATAATATTATCAAATAAAAAACTGTAAAATACACTAAAGAAATTCCATTATGAGACTGAAGAAATATGCATGAACTTATTTTATATTCATTTAAACTCATCGCAATTTGATATTTTGCGTGAAGACTTTTTACATGCAACATATCAATAGAAGCGGAATTTAATTAGCTTTCCATTGCTATATTTCATTTTCTGATAAATGAAATAGAACCATGCATAAATTAGCGTTAACTAAATAAATAACATCATCCATCGGATAATTATCCCGATAGATGATGTTATTTTTTTAGTTAACGCTAATTTATGCATGGTTCTATTTCATTTATCAAAAATGAAATATAGCAATGGAAAGCTAATAAATTCCGCTTCTATTGATATGTTGCATGTAAAATGTTTTCTCGCAAAATATTAATAGGCCAGGCAATAAAATGCCGAGGTTGGACAAAAATGTTAACAAAGCAATTTCACCTGAAATGGGTTCTTTGGAGGTATTTCTAACCACACAAAAAAGTCCACTCGAATCCACCCATGGCAAATACTCGTTTTCACTGAAAATCCTAGATGCCCGCCGCCGCGGAAGGTAAAATATTGAAATAGGCATAACTTTGCTGAAAATCAACATAGAAACACAAATAAAGTGTCTAATCCTACTAATTTTGAGGTGCTCTTTCATTTAAAGTTACTTTGGAAGAGATTGGAGGATGTGTTCATATTGAAATCCTCGAAAAATCAAAATTTTAATATTGGCACACACAGGTCTTGAGAGCAGGAAGAGAAGTCGAGTGCTATCACTGAATCCACGCCCTTGGGTTAAGCCAACTTTGGCAAAGAAGCTTGACCCATTACTCTCTGGCGCCCTGCTCTTTCTGCACGCTTTCAGTGGGTGTGACACTACGTCTAGACCTTATGGGATTGGCAAAGTGTCAGTACTCAAGAAATATGCAGAACTAGAGCGGTGTAGTTCAATATTCATGTCTCAATCTTCATCTAAAGCAGAAATAGAAAGAGCTGGAGAAGATGCCTTGTTGATCATCTATGGCTGCACAACATCTCTGAGCCTTGACTCGGCAAGAGTGGACAAGTTTCAGCAGAAAGTGGGTACTGCCACGCAGTATGTGTCGCCAGAGAAGCTTCCGCCAACATCTGATGCAGCCATTTTCCATAGTCATCGCGCATACCATCAGGTTCAGGCATGGTGTGGTAATGATCTTCCTGCAGAAGAATGGGGCTGGACGACTTCTCCTTCTGGCTTATATCCCGTCAAAATGTCTCAGCCGTCGGCACCTGATCGACTACTTAAGATAATGCGATGCAATTGTGGTGGAAATTGCAACACAAGAACATGTACATGCCGCAAAAATGGGCTCCATTGCACTCTAGCTTGTGGTCAATGCAAGGGCATTACCTGTTTGAACGGTCCACCTGTGGATATTGAAGAAAATGAGGTGGAAAACGATGATGATGAAACGGGACTATAAATAAATTAATGTGTTTGAAAGTCACTTTGGAATATACACATATACATATTTATATACATATATACATACACAATATACACAATACAATAATACATATGTAAAAGATTATAGCCGGTTGTTCAGACAATTAATTTTGCTCATTTTAGGGTAATTTTAGGCCAACATTTTGATTTTTCGAGGATTTCAATATGAATACATCCTCCAATATCTTCCAAAGTAACTTTAAATGAAAGAGCACCTCAAAATTAGTAGGATTAGACACTTTATTTGTGTTTTTATGTTGATTTTCAGCAAAGTTATGCCTATTTCAATATTTTACCTTCCGCGGCGGCGGGCATCTAGGATTTTCAGTGAAAACGAGTATTTGCCATGGGTGGATTCGAGTGGACTTTTTTGTGTGGTTAGAAATACCTCCAAAGAACCCATTTCAGGTGAAATTGCTTTGTTAACATTTTTGTCCAACCTCGGCACTTTTTTGGTGCTTATTTCCTGGCCTATAAATGGCGATGAGTTCAAGTGAATATTAAGTTCATGCATATTTCTTAACTCTCTCATAATGACATTTCTTTATTGCATTTTACTGTTTTTTATTTGATAATATTATAGAACAAACATTTAAGAAGATAACGGTATATCATATATACTGATAAACCATAGGAAGGGAAAAGGGAGTGATGTTCGAAAATGGCAGGAATCGCAAAACTGGCCTCCACTGGAAATAGCCCCAAAATGAGTAGCAAGTCCAGTATAGAGTAGTCTTTGACTTAGCATTAAAAGATAAGGAGAAAATCATCGCATGAACTGTACAGATACATGTATTGCCTCTCCCTTGCAGCTTCAAGTGGCGAGACCCGCGAGTCGCCGCCAGCCTATTATCACGCCGGACAGTGACGCTTCACAGATCCTGAAACAGACACCGAGGCGCCGCCACGGTAAGTAAATTGTCGTGTTTGAGTAGTTTTTTATTATATCATATTCATTTTGTCTCTCGCTTTGTTAATTATTTACGTAAGTGTTACACAGTTGAGATGAGGAAAATGCAAAAGTTTAACCGCAATGTGTTGTTTGATAAGATTAGCTCCAGCACGCTTGCACTTTGTGCGACCAATCGTTTGACCTCACAACCGTTCGTGTGCAGAGTTGTGTGATCGCAACGACTGGTGGTGCAACTAGCGGCGACTCTAATGTCTGCGACTAGTCGTTTTCAGACGCTCGATCAATCGTAGCCGGTCATGATTGGTCTTGTTATTGATCTGTATGTGATCGCACCACCAGTCGTGGCACCACTCGTACAACCAGTTTCAGAGCGGTCGTATGTATGTGACCGCAATGACAGATTGTAGATAGAATAGGAGACTGTTAGTATGCCCGCATAATCAGCACAAATCGTGCGACTCTATAATCGTATGTGTAGGTGTGTGAACGTGGCCTGAGCAAGTCTCTGGTGATCGTGGTGCACAGATGGGCGGCAGGCGGGCTGGTGGGACGCAAGCTGGTCTGTGCCGTCCCACATTAGTGTGTACCGGGCCAAATCTCCGTCCACTAAATCCTCACTCACAGCTTTGTAACTTAACTGCAAATTGCCTGCGGGTTAGATCGATGTCAATTACAGGCAGTGCATCAGCCGTGTACCGTCGCCGCCGCGTTTGTTATGGTCGTCATGGCAGTCTTTCACCCACCACCCACAGCGGCAGCCAACTGGGGGTGCCGCTCCCCCCCCTGGTAGGCTGAGGCAGGCGATGCAAGACCCTGCCTGCTCCGGGCTGTATTTTGCTTGTTTTATCCCTTATCGTTTTATCCATTGTTTATAGTGCGTAAACAAATAATTCAGTGTTATTTCAGCAGTGTTTCCAGCGAGGCCCGCAGCGGGTAACGTTCCTTTCTGTTTGGCTTGTTAATGGTGGCAGGAATTCTTTTCGTACGAAGCTTACATTATTTTATCCACTATATGTATTTGTAGCTTATAAATGATCTCGAGTTAGATCCTATGTCTATTTACGAGCATGTATTATTGTTGTTCCGTCGTTAGACCGAGTCCTGTTATTGTTGTCCTCATGGTTTAGTTTTCACCAGCCTTATTTTCCTCATGTAGTTACCGAGCCACTGTTGTTTCCCCTGTTTAGTTTGAGCCGAGTCAACCTGCTGATCGGTGTATTTTGTTGTTTAATCCTTATTGTTATCCTATGTTTATAGTGTACGAGTCAACATATTCATTGTTATTCCCATGTTGTTTCAGCGAGGTCACGTTATTGTTCTTTCTGTTTGTTTTATGGTGCACTGTATTGTTTTCCTCTGATTAGACCAGTCATTTATTGTTATCCTCATGTTATTGTGTTACACAGATTCACTGTTATTGTTATTCCTCATGTTTAGTTTACCGAGTCACTGTTATGTTATTGTTGTTCCTCATGTTTAGTTTACCGAGTCACTGTTATGTTATTGTTGTTCCTCATGTTTAGTTTACCGAGTCACTGTTATTGTTATTCCTCATGTTTAGTTTACCGAGTCACTGTTATTGTTATTTCCTCATGTTTAGTTTACCGAGTCACTGTTATTGTTATTCCTCATGTTTAGTTTACCGAGTCACTGCAAAAAAAAGAGGAACAAAATATGCGCAAAATTGTTTGGTATTTGAAAACAAATATGAATTGTACATTTCTTTCTCTGATAGCGTCATATTTCGTTTAAAAGTATTAAAGCCTCAAGGTAAACTTAACAAGTATTATTTGCTAGCAAAAAAGGTTTTCAATAGTGCATGAACTTGATAAGGATGTCGCGTTGACCTTTAGGAATGAAATGAATTTGTGCTACGTATGATTAACTTCACATTTGAGTTTTTGAATGCGAGCAAAGAAACACTCGTGTAGTCTGTCCGCCCTATCTACGGCAGTCTGGAAGGCACACCGTCACCAACACACGGTCCGCCTCAAAGACCCTACACGCATGTCTTATCATATCTACACCTATTACCATGTCTAAAGACCCTACACGCATGTCTTATCATGTCTACACCTATTACCATGTCTGATTGTGTATGTGTTGTGTGTGTGTGTGTGTGTGTGTGTGTGTGTGTGTGTGTGTGTGTGTGTGTGTGTGTGTGTGTGTGTGCTAAAGATGCATAGAACATTAATCTTGATTGAAGTCAGAGGATGTAGTAATTTGATTTAAATACGTTTCAATCAACAGTTACATTGGACGACAACAGATGGCGCTCGTGTTAGACATCACATATTATGCTTAGGCTAGGACCCCAGCTTTCCTATCTTGCGTGTAGGGTGTTTGGTCGGCCTATACTCACTAGTTATCAACAGCCACAACATGCCCACACTCACTAGTTATGAATGACAACCCATCAAGCCTCCACTCATAACCAGACAGTGTTCATCGCGTTGCACATTCCCGTCTGCCAGTGTTGCAACTCGTCAATGAGGAACTTTTAGAAAAGCTAACGCCACCAGATGTCTCTAGCGCTGTCACTTCTTCTGCACTTTCAGCCTGAATGATCTATCAATTACCGCAAATTCCCTGTGCTTCTTCAGGGCATATCAGAATTACTACACTTAAATATAAAAACCAAAACAGTTCTTCATAAGAATGTAGTTAAGTGTTTAGTGTAGTTTAGTGAAAGTGCAAAAGAAGTGACAGAGCTAGAGACATCTGGTGGCGTTAGCTTTGAAAGTTCCCCATTATGCTTTTCTTCCTGTGCAATTTACTTCTGATCTGCATGTCCCTGTCATCATATTTACGTTGACGTGATACTGCGTCATTTAAACAGGCCGTCCAAAGATACTGCGTCATTTAAACAGGCCGTCCAAAGATACTGCGTCATTTAAACAGGCCGTCCAAAGATACTGCGTCATTTAAACAGGCCGTCCAAAGATACTGCGTCATTTAAACACGCCGTCCAAAGATACTGCGTCATTTAAACAGGCCGTCCAAAGATACTGCGTCATTTGAACAGGCCGTCCAAAGATACTGCGTCATTTAACAGGCCGTCCAAAGATACTGCGTCATTTAAACATCCGTCCAAGATACTGTCTCCTACTCGTCATTTAACAGGCCGTCCAAAGATACTGCGTCATTTGAACAGGCCGTCCAAAGATACTGCGTCATTTAAACAGGCCGTCCAAAGATACTGCGTCATTTAAACAGGCCGTCCAAAGATACTGCGTCATTTAAACAGGCCGTCCAAAGATACTGCGTCATTTAAACAGGCCGTCCAAAGATACTGCGTCATTTGAACAGGCCGTCCAAAGATACTGCGTCATTTAAACAGGCCGTCCAAAGATCACATAAGTTATCTCCCTTTCCGATGTGTATAGTTACCATACTTCAAAGAGACGTTTTCAAAGAGGTGACATTACTAAACACCTATTACATGCTCTGCTGCAGTAAAAAAAAAATTGAAATGTCATATTGAGCATCGGTGTGAGGAAATGCTCTGACTGACTCGATACATCAGAAACGCGTCAGTTCAGTTTATTGGAAATCTGATAAGTTTGAAGAATGGTAGAAAATATATAAAATTACGATCCTAGATAGTTCTCTCTCTCTCTCTCTCTCCCCCCCCCCCTCTCTCTCTCTCCTCTCTCTCTCTCTCTCTCCTCTCTCTCTCTCTCTCTCTCTTCTCTCTCTCTCTCTCTCTCTCTCCTCTCTCTCTCTCTCTCTCTCTCTCTCTCTCTCTCTCTCTCTCTCTCTCTCTCTCTCTCTCTCCTCTCTCTCTCTCTCTCTCTCTCTCTCTCTCTCCCCTCTCTCTCTCTCTCCCTCTCTCTCTCTTCCTCTCTCTCTCTCTCTCTCTCTCTCTCTCTCTCTCTCTCTCTCTCTCTCTCTCTCTCCTCTCTTCTCTCTCTCTCTCTCTCTCTCTCTCTCTCTCTCTCTCCTCTCTCCTCTCTCTCTCTCCTCTCTCTCTCTCTCTCTCTCTCTCTCTCTCTCTCTCTCTCCTCTCTCTCTCTTTTCTCTCTCTCTCTCTCTCTCTCTCTCTCTCTCTCTCTCCTCATCTCTTCTCTCTCTCTCTCTCTCTCTCTCTCTCTTTCTTCTGCTGTTTCTTGTCTTTCTTCTCGTGTGTTTCTTCTAGTCTGTTTATTGAGGGTTTTCATAAAAGTCTTACAAAACAAATATTTATAGAATCGACATTGTAAGCACATAAACAAAGACCTTCATCTTTTTTCTTGTTCTGAAAAGTGTTCTTGTTTTTAAAAGAAAAAAGTTTTTATATATTTTTTGTGCCACGTAAATAAAGAGTTCAGGTAAGATCCTCAAATACAAGACATTTAAAGAGTTTTTCAAAGGCTACAAATTACCTCGTGTGTTGTGTGTGTGTGTGTGTGTGTGTGCGTGTGTGTGTGCGTGCGTGTGTGCGTGTGCGTGTGTGTGTGCGTGCGTGTGTGTGTGTCACCCTCAACATAATATACTTCCATAAATTAAAGTGCCTGCAGATCTAGATAAGCAGACATTCCTTTGTGCGTGAAATTAACTTAAAGATCATTACTATATATATATACAATTTATTTTCCCACCTAGCTCATCAAATTCCTTCGTTAAACGTGTTATATCTGTCAATCAGCTCCTAGTGATATACCGGGACCCTCATCGTGTGTGTCTATCAAGTGGTGTTCATCGTCAACGAGAGCAGACATTGAAGAACACCTGATTGCTCCTGAAATTAAGGAGCACTGGTGCTCTTGTTGACTTCAATGTTTTTCTCTTAGTTGTAATTAAAATTCTCACGGGGAGAGAGAGAGAGAGAAGAGAGAGAGAGAGAGAGAGAGAGAGAGAGAGAGAGAGAGAGAGAGAGAGAGAGAGAGAGAGTCACATACATACAAAATAGCTAAACAACCAGACAGGCAGAAAGAAAAAAAAAGTCACGGAGAGAGAGAGAGAGAGAGAGAGAGAGAGAGAGAGAGAGAGAGAGAGAGAGAGAGAGAGAGAGAGAGAGAGAGAGAGAGAGAGAGAGAGAGAGAGAGTTAACTGGAACAGAAAGGTTATCAGCAAATATTCTAAATCTAAAGGTGCACTAATCTCTTATGGATCCACTTTTTCTCCTGGTGTTGTCTTTTATAACTCACTAGCCGCAAAGCCGCCCTCCGGGCGGAATTTTTGGCTAGCTCCTGCAGAGGGCTATTGGTGGGCCTTCGGCCCACCAAACACAGACTCTCCAGATAGCCCCTTCTAACTTTCCTGAAATCATGGATGTAGAAATGCATGTATTAACGCCTTACCCATCACCCCCCATCCATTCACTCACCCATTACCCATCACCCCCCACCCATTCACTCACCCATTACCCATCACCCCCCATCCATTCACTCACCCATTACCCATCACCCCCCACCCATTCACTCACCCATTACCCATCACCACACACCCATTCACTCACCCATTACCCATCACCCCCTACCTATTCCCTCACCCATCACCCATCACCCCCAACCCATCACCCCCCACCCATTCACTCACCCATCACCCCACACCCATTACCCATCACCCCACCCATTCACTCACCCATTACCCATCACCCTACATCAAGGTTTCCTCAATTCTCGCAACCCACTTTTTTTTCACAATTCTCGCTAATAGGCTACTAAAAATAAAAATAAAATAAAAGTGATCGGATCATCACACAAGTGGGCTTAAAACCTTCCCCTAGTCAACCTGGTTCCAAAACTGTGCCATATGATGGGCTTGAGTCACGGGGGGCGGAACCTATAGCACACACACACACAGACATACACACACTTTCGCTTACATTATTATATAGATACGGAACAAGTAGCCTATTAGATAAAAAAAAAAAGTAACTGGTAATGCGTCAGAGTAATGGGCACGATTTAGTATCTCATCATTCAATTCCAGCTGCTAATGAGATTCTAGGCTGATGGATTCGCCGGTACTGATGATTGCTTAAAGGGGGGGGGGGGGGGGGGGGGGGGGGGGGGGGGCTCTGCTTATTTGCGTTATCTAAAGCCGTCATCCATCATGGCACATCACAAGACCAAGGAACACATATTTATGGATCATATTTTCGATGCTATTAAACAACATGCGGACAGTTGCTTAACCCCTTCACGCCCAGATCTTTCCTTCGCTAGTATATAAAATAGTTTGGTAGGGTTAAAAATTACGAAAAGTAACTTAATATACCAAATAAGCTAGTGGACAAGGATACTATACAGGTCATATTTATAGAATGTTGCTAATATTAATTAAAAGAGTCGAATGGTAGCAAAATTACAATGGAAATAACGTTCTGGTATATTCTTATATATATATTCGTTCTCGTATATTCTTATAATTCAACTCGTGTTCAAGTCCATATCTTAAGGCATCGGTAACATATTTATTTGATTTTGGCTTCAAATGAGTTTATTATAAAATTCTTATGCATCATTATCATCATCATGTTTTAGTAAATTTCACAGGCAAAACTGAAGTCTGTGCAGGATTTCTAAAATAATGCTTAAAACATTCAGAAGCGCAGGAATATTATATGAACCAACCCATGCAGCTGTGTGTGTGTGTGTATGTGTGTGTGTGTGTGTGTGTGTGTGTGTGTGTGTGTGTGTGTGTGTGTGTGTGTGTGTGTGTGTGTATGTGTGTGTGTGTGTGTGTGTGTGTGTGTGTGTGTGTGTTGTGTGTGTGTGTGTGTGTGGTGTGTGTGTGTGTGTGTGTGTGTGTGTGTGTGTGTGTGATGTGTGTGTGTGGTGTGAGTGTGTGTGTGTGTGTGTGTGTGTGTGTGTGTGTGTGTGTGTGTGTGGTGTGGTGTGGTGTGTGTGTGTGTGTGTGTGTGTGTGTGTGTGTGTGTGTGTGCTCGTGCGCTTGTTACATCAATTAGCATTTAGCAGCCTTGCAGTTGTCCCAGGAAATGTGTGTTGCGATATTTCCCATCCAGCCTGGGTCCTCGCACACCACTAGCGACTCGACAATTTATTCCCCTTAACCCCTTCATGCCCAGGTCTTTCCATTACTATAAAAAATCGTATATTGTCGAGCCATAAAATTACGAAATGTAACTGAATGTACCAAATTAGTTAGTCAACAAGGATACTATGTAAACAGGTCATATCTATAAAATATTGCTTATATTCACTAAAAATCGTCTAATGGTAGCCAAATTACAATGGAAAGAACGCTCTGGGTCTCAAGGGGTTAAGCCAGCAACCTGACTGTAAAAGTGCACCCTTCACCTCTCCTGAAGGGTCTCCACTGTAAGAAATTTTGCCTGGAAATTCTGGTATTGCGAGTAACGAACGTACTATGTGTAGCCCATTGAGGATTACTGTATTATGTTATTAAGGATATTGTCAAACGATTCCAGCTTGAGAGAGAGAGAGAGAGAGAGAGAGAGAGAGAGAGAGAGAGAGAGAGAGAGAGAGAGAGAGAGAGAGAGAGAGAGAGAGAGAGAGAGAGAGATTTGCTTGTTTGATTTGATTAATTTATTACGTTCAAGTAGCGTCAAACCAAGATTAAGACATACAGACGTACATATTTTGCATTACCGTGCAGAGAGAGAGAGAGGAGAGAGAGAGAGAGAGAGAGAGAGAGAGAGAGAATGAATACGTGTATAATAATTGCGCTTACAGTAGGAAATGAGGAGGAGGAAATCTGCACTAATGAGGGGAAAGCTTTTATTTGGTTATACTAGTTATTCACCTCTTTATTTTTACGCGCTTGGCTATGCTGGTGTTATGGACTGGAATCTCATTAGTTAATGTCCAATATATTGAAAACCCACCAGGAAATAGAGTGAAAATAGTGCCGTAATTAACAACATAGCATTAGCACCGAAATGAACACTGAACTGAATTTAGGGAGTAGATAGGAATAGGATGTTTACTATGCTGGAGGGAAAAGCAACATAGCAAGTTAGGCAGTAAGATGAGAGAGAGAGAGAGAGAGAGAGAGAGAGAGAGAGAGAGAGAGAGAGAGAGAGAGAGAGAGAGAGAGAGAGAGAGAGAGAGAGAGAGAGAGAGAGAGAGAGAGAGAGAGAGAGAGAGAGAGAGAGAGAGAGAGACTTAATTCAGTTTGGTTTTGATACTAATTTGTTTTTGTGAATGAAGAATTTGAGGATGTTGGAAAAGTAGGAAGGTGAGTGTGTTTGCTTGGGTGAGATTCAGTTTGGAAGGCGAAGATGAGTGCTATGTCAGGTATCTTTGAATAAACTAATACACAGGTGATGAATGAGTTAGGGCAAGTGAGAGGACGTTGACGCCATGAGAAGAATTGATAAGAGTAAATTATTTTAAAGGAAGTTAAGGGGAGGGCTGGAGGTATACTTGTGTGTGTGTCTGTGTGTGTGTGTGTGTGTGTGTGCGTGTGCGTGTGCGTGTGTGTGAAACTGACAACTTTAATACCCTGCCCTGTTGGCTTACTTTATGGGTGTACTGTTGCCCCAAAA